>JAXQQM020068150.1:0-78183 GCA_034641835.2 Pinus albicaulis | reverse complement strand
GTTCATCTTGGACCTGCTGTCCTTCACTTTCTATTTGTTGTTGTCCCTCAATTTGTATCTGCTGTCCTTCATCATCTGCCTGCTGCCCTTCATCACCTATCTGCTGCTGTCCCTCAATTTGTATCTGCTGTCCTTCATCATCTGCCTGCTGCTGGCCCTCATCTCTAATCTGCTGCTGTCCTTCATCATCTGCCTGCTGCTGGCCCTCATCTCTAATCTGCTGCTGTCCACTACCCTCTCCTTCTTGCTGCTTTTCACTGCCCTCTCCTTCCCCTTGTTGACTTGGCTGTCCAGTAGTCATTCTGAGCCTTCTAGGTGTAGGCCTACTAGACAGAGGCACTGGGCGATGGACAGGCTGAGTAGGAGAAACATGGGCAGGAGGAACAGTGGAAAAATCTGGATGGCTGATGAATAAATCCCATGAAACCTCTTTCTTCTCCAGCTGGTATAGGAAGATAATCTTGATCAAATAATGATGAAAAAGAGAAGGGATTTGCTGAGGTGGGGCCTTCTTTTGGACAGTGGATGCCATTTTCTCTATGCTTTTGAACAAAAAGTGAGGGAGGTTTAGTTTCCTGCTTCTAGTAAAGTGCATCAATAAACGGACATGATAGGCATAAATTCGATCAAACCTCCCTTCACAAGTGAAATATTTCATTATGGCTTTCATAAGCGGAGCATAACTGTCAAGGAGATATGAAAAAGGGAAGATAGCAGTGACAACCTCTCTATGTTCGGGTTTGATGAAAGGTTTATAATCCTCTAAGTCAAGATGAGCTTGTTTAAACCATTTTTCGCCATGATATGGGATCTTGGTGGCCTTGGACACATACCTTGGAGAAATTTTGAAATCAAGATCCGCCACTTGGAAGTGTTTTTCTTTGAATCTCAGGGCGCACAAGTGTGTTAATGGCGAAAAAATCTTGACTTCTTCTATCTTTTGGCAGAAATCAAGGCAGCCTACTTCATGGAAATTGAAAAGTACAGATGGATGAGCATTAATCTCTTCTGTAGAGATGGGCTCATATCTTTTATGTGGACCGCTCCTGTGGTCTTGCCTTGGAGGCATTTTGACCTGAAACGCTTTTGGAAAAGGCAAACTGCCCTCACTGTGTGTAAAAATGCCCTGCTGGATTGAAACTGGTCACTATACTGCTTGGACAGAATGGACAATGAGATTTGGATAAAATGCAACAAGCTTTTGTAACACACAACTTCTGCTCTCTTTAAAACAGCCTTCTACTTTTGAGTGTACCTCAGCCAGGCAAAATTTTTCAATAGGGTACCATATGTAAAGATGAGACAAACTGCTGTGTAGATTTCCTGTATACAGTGTTAAGAAATCATTCTTCTTGTGAGTTTGTTAGAGGCCAATCAACACTTGTATTTGTGTCTCCAAGACAAATCTTAATCATAAAAACCCTGCTCCGAAGAAATGGTCTTCCACTTTAAAAATATCACAGTCAACAACTCTTCAAAATGATACAATATAGTGAAAAGAAGGGCAGACCTAGGTTAGGTGAAATATCAGTGCACAGTGTTTTTAGGAAAAACACCCTTTACTTGTGAATTTAAGAGATCAACCACCACATTTATATCTCTGTCTCCAATGTTAAATTCCCATCAAAAAACCTTTCCCTTCAGAAAGTGTCCTGTTCACCTTTGGAAAATCTCTGTCAACAAATGCACAGTAGGAAATAATACAATGAAAAAGAGGGGAAGATTGCTAGAAGGAGTTTGCTGTGAGAAGTGCTTTGATTACCCTGTTCTTCTGAGTTTTAAGATGTCACTCAATACCTCTTACTCCTTTCCATGGTAACTTTTGCAATCATTAAAAACTCTGCCCTGTATAAGTGTGCCAATAGTCCACTAATCTTGCATCTCTTGCAAACCACCATACATATATTTAGACTGTCAATACACAGGACTTGGAGCAAAAATGACAGAGTTTAGAAGACTACACAGTTTTTTGGCAAAAACTATGTGAGTTCTCTTTTTCAAAACAAATATGTCAAAACCCCCTTTACTGGTTGCATTTCACTGTTTTAATAGTGTGGCAATGCTTTGAGGATAGTGTGAAAATTTTCTCTTCAGACCTAAACCCTGTCTCTCTATACCAAAATCTTTCTCTGCAGCTTCAAACTATAATTTTCTGCTTGACCAAGAACCCTTTTCTTACTAAGCTTCATTATTCTCTTATATGTATGTCACTCTATTAAACAAACAACAGGCTCATAAATCTAACCCTGGTGTAAGCATACAGTCGAATTCACTGTTTATGGAACAATGGTGACAGTATTTAAACAAGCTCCATGGTTTTAATAAGGGCTGTAGCAGCTCATTTCTTTCCCACCGTTCAAGCTTCTGTGAAATATGTAAACTCTGTTTCTTTGTAAAAACAGCCTCTCTCCTATCGGAATACCAAAGTTCTGTTCTAGCCCTTTCACTTCACACCACGGTTTTGATTTCAAACTTTCATGTTTCTTGGCAATTTTTTGAAATCGAGGGAGGAAAATGTGTGAAAATACCTCAAGATTCGATGAACAGCCGTCGGGGAGGGTTGGAGTAGCACCGGGGGTCTTCAAAGCATGCGCGGCACTCCTTCAGTAAAGAACGGCGCGCAGAAATATACCCGGGTGGCCTGTCGGGTCGGCCTGTCGGGCGGCGTACAGGCGCGTCACTTGTTTGTACAGGCGCGTCGCTTGTTTGTACAGGCGCGTCGCGCCAACACTGACCGTCAATGTAAACACCCTCCCAGGCGCGTCGCGCGCGTTTCCAGGCGCGTCGCTCGGCCTTTAACAGGGTTCAGCTCTGCAAATCGACCAGAAATTTGTTGTTTCGATGCTGAGGGCGGCGTGGAACTTTGTTTTAAATTTTGAAAATGAACCTCTCACCCTCATACTTCAACCTTATGTCATTTCAAATCTTTTCAACGGTCACCTTAGTCTTTGAATGTAAAGTGAAGATTTTTTAGGCTTTTTTGCAGGGTTTCACAGTCCTTCTGATCTTTTTTAATAACCTCGGTGTATCTCATACTCGAACCTTTTATAAAAACACAAATGGCTTTTAAAAACCAGAACCTTGTCTTACTCATGCACCGGTGTTTGAACAGTGATTTCCTTTTTTGTTTCTTTGGGTGATAAACACGGAACTTCAGACTTTGACAAATAACTTGATAACTTCCATATCACCTCTTCTGCCACTTGGTGAGAAGATATATTTAACCTCTTTGATTTTTGAGTTTCAAAGTGTCTTTTCTAACTGCTTCAAAAGTGACAAGGCCTCTCCTTGAAACTGGCTTAAATGCCAAGTGTCCTTTAAATTTATTTTCGGACTGTGAGGTACAAAATGCAATTGTATTTGTTTATGCTCTATTCACCTCTGTATATTTAAAAGGGAAATTTTTCTTTGATACCTCTTTTTACTCAAGATACACTGATATGGTACCCTTTCCCTTTTATGATGAACATGCCTATACTTGTCTTAAAATCTTTCTCCAGAAGCTGAAAATAGGCCAGATCACTCCTGTACTTGATGAACCTGTAGACTGACTTGTAGGACCCCTGGTTGCAGAAGAATTTGAAATGCTGCCTCAGTCTTCTTGGACCTTTGATTTAAGAAAAACTTATCCTCTCAACACACTTTCTTGCTTACAGGTGTATTATCTGTGCCACATCTGCCCTTTGGAATGATGAAAACTGTGTTTGTTTTAAGACATTTAAACAATGACAGTTTATCAAAACAAACTCCTTTTGCCTATTCATAAAATTGTATACCTATTCACCTTGTCCATCTGAAAGGATAAGCTTGTAAAACAGGAAAAACAGGGCTCTTTGATACACAGTTACCATTTTGCTTTGACCAGTGTGTTGACCCTTTTTGTAATAGAACCATTTCATAACTAGACTATGTTCACTGTTTTACCTTCTTGGTGATTTTTTAACAAGGAAAAACCATTCAGAATGTGTCAAAAGCATTTGAAAAGCTTCGAAAACCTTTTCTTGAAAAGCGCTCCTTTGGACTTTTGGCATGTGACAGTGGATTGTTGTTTGATCCTTTCCCTTAAGGAAACTGTCCCTCTTTGGTATCAATAGCATACATATTCATAATGTTCTCTGCCCATCATGATGTATATTTTGAAAGATATTTTACTATGGGTAATGCATTTTGAAACATAACCACCATCTTTTACCTGTGTAGAAGACTTTTGCTCTCTTCCTTTGCATCCTTCCACTGCATCTTTCTGACTAATCAGCCTTCAACAATATCCAAGGCTTTGGCCATCTGCTCATAACAAATTACTTGAAAGATAGTCTCTGTGACTATGGAGGTCAGTGCCTTTTGAAAAACAAAGAACTTTCTTTCTGCCTGTGTAATGGCATGTTTTGTCAGTACCTTTTCAATTTGATCTTGTGGACAAGCAGGGTGCTTATGATTGGAATTTTTACTAATGACCCGCCTTTCTAAATTTCAACAATTCACATGATTTGAAAGCTTCAAATGACCTCCTTTATCAGACCAGACTCTTTTTTCCTTTGAGCTAGCATATTTCAAACTCTATCCCTGTTATGATCATCACTCATATTCATAAAACCTGGAGATATTGTTTCACTGTTCAGTAAAAGGCAAACCTGGACTTTTGCAATCTTCAAAGTCAATACTGGCCAGCGCCCTCTGCTTGTGGATGAAGGAGGCGCCCTAACCCTCTGCTTGTAAATGAAGGAGGTTCTGGGCCATGACATTTTTCCAGTTTGCTGTGATAGTGGTGTCTTTCTGTGATTTTCATGCTGGAAAGAACTGTAAGGTCTTGATGAGTGACTCTTTGTTTTGCAGCTTCATCTCAGGTTCATGCTACATTTAGAAGAAGCTGTTCTTCTAACTGTAGATTCAAGCATTTCCTCCTGAGATGAAGTTATATTTCCTGCCTTTGTAGAAACCATAAAACACCGTGAAACACCTAATAGTCAGCTTGAGATTGGGGTTTATGCAGTGCTGAGATCTAGGGGATGTGAGTGGCGCGACTTAGAGCTGTTTGTCAATTTCATTTGCAAAGTGGGAGGTCAGTCATGGTAGGTCTGTTACAGATGGAGGCTTTTTTGCCTTTTGATGATTGCCAAGGGTAAAATGCCTTAAAGCGCCACTTCCTAACATAGGGGAGACTTTTGAAACAGATTTGGATTTGCTTTTTAAAGCTGATGGGAAGATCAGGGGGCTGAAGCCAGGTAGGAAAGGGATAATGAGGTTTTGATTTTGACATGGGTGTGCTGAAAAGTAGAAAGGCGAAAAACATGTAAAAAGAAATACTGATGGCTAACAGTGGCTCCATTTGGGGAGGGCAGCTCCTCGTCAGGAGGTGTCCAGAATTCAGATTTTTGGCTTATGAAGACCAGTGCCTTATCCATTGGCGCAAAATTTACCTTTCTCTTGATGTTATTTCTGAAAAATTAACAGCATGATTAACATCAATGATACTTCTACCTACCCCACTATCTTTCCTAACATTTTTTCTTCTCTTTGGTGCATTTGAACTAGCAGCCTTTTGACAAAGCATATTTTTCTTTTTGCAAAATGAACCTATCTATTTCTACTCTTATATCTGCTGGGAGTTCAGATTAAACTGATGAACTCCTTCATTACTCTACCTATGCTAGATCAACTGTCAAGATTAAGCAGTTTGACAGGATTTCATTCTCTAATCTACAACATGAAATTTAAAAATGATCAAATCAGGATTAGGCAGTCTGATTTGTCATGCATTTGCGGCATAAAAGACAAGATGCACACAAATGTTATTTTGCAACAAAAGGAAACTAGACAAGCGGGGCTAAGATGTACAATGTGTTTTTCATCCCTCGCTTCTCTCTTTGGTTCTGTTTTAGGCATGTGGAACCAGAATCTCTCCCTAATCTAAACTCTGTGATAAGTCAATCTTACACAATGTTGACTATCTTTGCACTCACTAACTTATCAGCAAATAAATTTAAACATGCTCAGCTATGATTAGGCTAGATAGCTGAACAAGACATTGAAGTACTAGTAGCGGCATTTAGACTTGCTCGCTTTCTAAAAGACTGTTTTTTTGGAACATGGGGCCTTTGTTCTATCTTCACTTGCCCTCTTTTCCCTTTTTACTGTTTTTGACTTTTCTATCTTTTCAATATTTCAAACAATGGTATGTACAATGAATGCAAGTGTCCCAAACTCAAAAATCTTGGAAATGACGGAATTTAAGCATCTTATCCTCATAAGGATCTCCTCTCACCCTTGGCCCACTTAACTCCTGAAAAGAAAAATTTGGGAAATTTTCTCTCTCTAACATGACATAGGGATTCATGCAAGAATCTCTGAACAGCCCGGTATCTTCCCTTTGTACCTCTCTGAATATCTGATTTCCACTCCTTTCCTTACTGTATGCTTTCCTCAAGTAATGCATGTATTCTTGGTCATTCTTAAAATAGATAATGACATCATCAAGGTATGCACATATGCAGAAATTTAAAACTGGGAACATGGCTTTCATGAACAGATTTCTGACATTGGGTGGTTTTGCAATTTTGAACTTGAAATCAGATCTACTTCCCGCAAACTTGAAAAAATCTTTAAGCTGTCTACTTTGCAAAGGAATCTTATGACCATGACCTGAAACATCATCTTGCGAACATACACAATTAAAAGCACCTTTAATTGGTAAATTATGGTCTTGAGTAGAAAAAACATAATCTCTGTTATAGGGATATGCAGTTTTATTCCTAAAATCAAAGCAGACTCTATGACCAGCTGTTTTATCCCTGATTATTTCATTTTGTTTCAGATTGTTGTGTTTTCTCTTGTAAAAACTGTTCTTTGAGGGGAAGGTAGTGACACAGTAATTTCTCTTGCTTTTTCTGTAGAAATTGGTATTCTGGATGAGATTTCTGATTTTGGCTTTTCTAAGTTCTTCATGAAAAGACAGAATATGAGCTAATTTCAGTAATTCAGATATGCTAGGATTGCAACTATCATTCTTGCTCATGAGGAATTTATCTGGTCTTTTCTCAATATTTTGAGATGTTGAGGTTATAGTTAAAGCTTCATTTGCAGTAGGAGGGTCGCATGATGGTAAATCTTTGAGGTATGGCAGAAACATTGAACTGCCTTGCTCCCGGGTTCCAAACAGGTTTATAATGTGTAGGTCTTCTAAAGCCTTCACCCGGAAGAAGTTTCCACAAGTCACTGCTGGTGTTTGACTAAAACTAGAGCAATTTGCTTGATAGTACATCAGAGTTTGTGCTTCTTGTTCTAATCCTACTTCAGGAAGGGAAAACTTACTTTCCTCAAGACACAACCGTTCATGATCATGGTAGTTTTGAGTGTCTAGTTCATCATAGGGCACCAGGGATAGCTGATGTGGTGGACCTAAGTCTACATCAGTTTCCTCTGACTCTTCCTCCGTGTTTTCATCAATATGCATAATGAAAGAGTTCAGGTCGAAACGCAAGGAACACATTGGAATGTTGTCTGGCCTATCTTGACTGCTAATCATGTATTTCATGTGTGATTCTCGGTAGAGTATTCTGGTCTGGCCAAACACAGGAATGGTGGCATATGACATGTCCAGTTGGATATTCCCTTGGAGTTTGGCTCCCCAAGATCTGGATAGAAGCATCCCGTATTTGGGAGGAATGTCTGCCACTACTATATCCATGATTAGATGTTTCGCAGGTATTTGGGCCAGACTAAAACAAAGGTCTTTGATCAAACCCATGCATTGGACTCTACTTGAATCAAATGAATACAAGTCTTTGTATGGTCTTGTGATTTCTAAGCCTAATCTTTCCATTACTAACTTCGGCATAAGATTATGCGAGGCGCCGGAGTCTAGCATGGCATTGTGGAGGATTTGGTCGTGGATGTTTAGGCTAATGTAAAATGGAAGAGTATTTCCTTCTTGGAATTTTCCCTCTATCTTTGGACCAAACAAAACTTCAGGAGTGTCATCAACCAGATTAACAGTGTTTGCATCATTCCCTAGATTTAAGACTTTTAGTACTTGGGATTTATAAGAGTTTTGGGCAATGAGTTCAGTAAGAGGCATGGTGATCTTAATCTTGGCGATTTCGCCTTCAAAGCTGAAAGGTAGTTGAAGTTTAGATATGTTTTTTTCAGTTTTTTCAACCATGACCTTCTCTATGTTCTGAGTTTGTTGACCTTGTTTTGGAATTTTGTTTGCCATAGTTGTTTCGGTGACTTTTGTAGAAGTACCAGGAGTATCTGAGAGAGGACTAGTTTGGATAACTTTAGCTTTGCTTTGGTCAGTCTTCTCAACCTTGATTTTGTCACTGCTTGATGCTTTCTTGAGGATGGTATCTGGAGCTTTAGCAGTATCAGAGTTACCTTTCTTGACATTATCTTGGTTTCTTTTGCTTCTAAGGTCATATTTCCTGTGGGCTTCTACAATAGCATTTTGAAACTCTATGGCGGGGTCATCGGGATCTTCATAGTTGGTTTCATCCTGATCAGGAGAAAAAAACGCTTGTTCTTCTTCAGTGAGGTACACCTCACTCTCATTGTCATACCCTATGAGGTTTAAATGATGTTCATCAAGAGGTTCAGAGTCCCTATCATCTTCTTCCACGTAGTTTTCATTGAATGGTGGCCTGATCTGTTGGTCATTATCCCTTGGTCTGTTTTGGGGTTGTTCCCTCCTAAAGTTCTGGTTCCGGTTTCTGTTTAGAGGGTTTGGCTGGTTATCCCTAACAGGAGCCTTTTCATTGATCTTTTCCCACATTTTAGCCATGGATTTGACTAAGTCATCTATTCTGGGATCTAGGGAAAGTGATGAAGTGGAGACCTCATCTCTATATGTGACCTTTCTTTCTGATCTAGTTCTAGCTCTTTTTTCAGCTAAGTTGGCATCTGCTTTTATAGCTATTTGTTGCATTTCCTCTAAGGTAGGGGGATCCTTGTCTCTCAGATGATATGTCATGTCCGGATCAAACCCCTCGGGAAATTTTGCCAAAGCTAAACCAAGTGGAGGTTTGAAATGAGGTGGGAGGGAGTTATATACACCGTTGAACCTAGTACAGTAAGCTTGGACACTTTCCCCATTTTCCCGTTTTAGGTTGTTATATTCTGACAGGATTTGAATGGGGTTTCTTCGGATTTCCCACCTATTTCTGAAAACTTGATGTAGTTCTGGGATATCATGGATACTGTTTGGAGCTAAGCTTTTGAACCATGCTTTGGGTTCACCACCAAGACTTTGTGCGAATATTCTCATTCTGACAGTCTCGTCTTGTACCTCTAGGTATTCATAAGCATCAGTCATCCTACTTATATGTTGTTGAGGTGTGGTGGTGTCTTCTCCAGTAAAGTGTGGGATTTTGTCCTGATATTTGTTTGGGAGAGGAGCTAGAGGCGGTGGCAACACCAAAGGTGCGTACCAGGCTGCCATGACTGGAGCTAATGGATGATGTACAAGATGAGGAGTAGTGGGCTGAGATGGAGTGGTTTGAACAGTGGTGGTTTGACCATGTGTGGCGGATGAACTTGGACTAGTGATCTGGTTTTGAGCAGATCTAGGATGATAAGAGCCAAACTGATAGAGAAGCTGAAGGTCAGGAGGAGTGGTAGGTGAAGCTTCTCTAATAGGACTCTGTGGTGGGCTTAGTGGTTCAAGATCATCAAAGTTTATCTTACTATATGATTTGCTTCTGGGAAGAGTTTGTGATGACTCTAGTTCAAAAGGTGAATCTAGTAGGACAGTGCAATGTTTAGGAACTGATCTTGTTCTACGGATGGATCTACCAGTAGCTAGATGGTCAGTTTCGGAAGCTTGCCACAGAATCTTTTCTGGGTCATCTACTATGATAGGGGGATTTGGGTCTGGATGAGCTCTGGTATTGATTCTTCGTGAAGCCAGATTTTAGATCTAGAGCTTAAAGAGAATGGTATGGGTGAATGTTTCTGGATGAGTGATTTTTTCTAAAGTTATACTAAGGTGAAGGATGGTCAAAAATAAAAGGGATGGATTAGTGGAGTCGCCAGGTGGAACTGGGTTGTTTTTGTGAAGATAGCTATGGTCCACCACCAGTAACTAATCTAGGAATGTTTTGGATTTTCTAAGTTTTATGTGCAGCCTATGGTTTGTTAAAGTATCCTAGACTTGTTTCAACACTTTGCTAGGGTGATGAGAACAAAAAGAGTTTACTCTAAAAAAATGAGTCTATGGACTGCTTGCTTGTTTATGGTACCTAAAGGACCAAAGAGTCTATAAGAGTTTGCTGGACTATTATGTACTCAGTGTCTTACCATCTCCCGCTATGTTAGTGAGTGATGGGATAGGTCTATCGGATAGTAGCCTAGAATTTGGTAAAATAGTAAGGCTCACTAGAAGTTAGTGGAGTCGCCAGGTGGAATGTCTATTGTTTTGAGGTATATGTGTATGGTCCACCACCAATACTGTCAAAAGCCAATCTAAGGGAGTGTTTTTGGGGTTTTTTGAGTTTTATGTGCCTACAAGGTTTGGAAGAGTTCTCTATAACTCACTCATCATTTTGCTAAGATGGTGAAAGAGCTATTTTCTACCCTTCAGACAATATCTAAATTTACTAAGCTAGATTGAGACTTCAAGAGTTACTAAGGTGTACTTAGATTGTCACTAACTCAGAAGGTCCTACTGTGAGTGTCACTATGTTAGTGAGCAGTGGGATAAGTCAATCAGACAGTATTTTTAAAAAGTCTCTAAAGATGAGGGAAACTAAATTTTTTTAATCACTCAGGGTCCCACCGTGATCGCCATTATGTTAGGGTCCCGTGATTTGGCCGATTGGCGAGCCAAATGACGATGTAACATCAAACCAAGCTTTGGAGCCCAAGGACCTAGCCTTCCTGGACTCAGAGAGGGCTCTCTCTATTATATGCAAAAGATATCGGTGTGTTTGCTTATGGTGTTCTGATATTAGGCTAGTTATGAAGTATGTTTTTAGTTTTTTGGTTTTTTAAGTTTGTGAGGGATGAAACTGATCAAATACATAAACTAGATAACAAGATGTAGATAAATTGGGCTATGGGGTCAAACAGGTCAAGGAAGCTATGAGGTGATGATGTGAGGCTGCTGTAGGGCCAATTTGATTCACGGTAGAAGGGATCTTTGGGAAAAATGGGTTAAATGGACAACAAGTTGGTGAAAGACAAAGGGATTTCAAGTATAACTAGTTGATAGCATACATAAAAAATTTATAGCAAGCCATTAATCATGTTAAATGTAACTATGAGCTAATTAATACATAGAAATCAAACATTCCAGCCATACATAGAGGTATAAGACCCTCTAACTTCGGGAAATGGCTATCAGACTTTGGGGAAAACACATGAGACAAAATAACAACTCATAAACTATGCCGGAACGCCTAAACATAGTCTCTAAGTCATTGGGCACTTGGACAAATAAGTGTTCATAGTTTTAGGCAAAGGGCTAGATCGGGACTAGGCCTCCTTGGTTCAACAAGATGATCAACAAATCAGTCAAAGAGAAAGTTTTATGGACAGAACTATGGACAGCTTATATGTAGGCAGGGCACACCATACATCCTACTCAACATGCATAGAACTTGTAAATAAAACTAGCAAACATTATCCTTAGGTTACTAAAGAGCAGTTAAGAATTCTTTAGCATACCAAAGGAAGAAGAAAACATCAAGCTATGAAGATTCAGGAATTTTGAGGTGCCTCCATGGGCATATCTCAAAACTAATCTCTACTGATCTATAGCAGCAAGAAACATGGATTATGAATGAAAACTAGAAGACAAAAAACATAGCAAGAAAAACTATACCATTCTACCATGTCATGGAATCCATCACCAATCCTTCATCACTCCTCAAAATCATCCAAGAGGCAGTCCAAAAATCATAACACAAGTGTATTCATCAAAGCTCATATGACCAATGTATTAATTCTTCTCTCAAGTTCAGCCTCTGATTTACAATGAAACCCATGGAATAAATAGGCTAGAGGGAGGAAAACCTCATGGAGCAACTAGCTATCCCATTGGCCAAGTCAAAATATCTAAACTTGTCCTTGAGGCTTTGCAAAGCCCAAGGCACAAAATATCCCATAAAATATCTAAAAAACTGCTAAAAACGGAAATTATATTGACTTTACATCATTTCCCAAGGATAAAAATAGTTTAACGTACATTTGGGAAAATCAGATTTTTGAGGTTCAAAAATTACAAAAATACTTCATATTTATGCCTGAAAAAGGTCCCCTGACTTGCTGGATGCAATTGGCAGCCTTCCCGATGTCGAAATGGGGCTCATGAGGGCTTGCTGGAAAGCTCTTTGTGTCTACTTTCCAGCGCAACTGAAACCATTTCAATCCGAGGCATAGAAGTCATCCAAAACTGTACCTGTGTGCAAAAACCCAGAAAATAGCAGACTGCTGATATGGCGGGCAGAATGTGCAAAAAGAGGGTATTTTTCGATAAATTTGAGGGGGCGAATGATCTCCAAATGCCCTGAAAATCGCTGGAGACCTGCTCATGGAATTATGGCATCCATCGGTATCATCCTCCTCCCTTGACAACTCATCAAACTGAAATGGCGAAATTATGAGTTTTCGGCCAAAAACCCAAAAAATGCCAAAAAACAAAAAGTTGTCGAACAAGGCCCAAAATTGGCATGCATGACCCTCAAGGGTCCATAGCAACATGCTCCGAAGCTGAGGCCAAAATATCAAGGGCTGATATGCTTTTCCCTTCCTTCCGTGTTAGGCGCTTCCCCTTCAACTTCTTCAATTTATCTTGTGCTACCTTTAGTTTGCGCCGGGCAAACTGATTCAGCCTTTGGAAGTGGTGTGTCCTCTTCCTCTGCAGCTCTAAATCTCTATTCGCCCTTTCAAGCTTCATTTCCAAATGCTTGTTAGCTCTTTCAAGCCAAGCTTCTTTGTTTTCCTCAATTTCCTGCTCAAGGAGTGCAGTGAGAGGAAAGGCTTGAAGCTGGGCTTGCTCTTCTGCTTTCTGCTTTTCCAAGGCTCTTCTAAGCCCGATGGTCCTAGGCCTCTTCCGCCTAGGCTGGTCTTCCTCCTCTTCATCATCAAATTCACCAATGAGCTCTTCAATTCTTGCTTGCGCCTTTTCTGCCTCTTTCTTATACTTAATCGCCCGTGCCTCATGAACAACTGTGTGCACATTCATTTGTTTGTTTTCAATCTCCAAGAAATGATTGAAATTCCTTGCCCTTTGAAGATCTTGCTCTAATGCATCAATTTGCCCTTCCTTATGAATTAAGAGATTTTCAAGAAGGCGGGCCTCATTGTCACTATCATCGCTTTGGATCGGGATAATAGCTAATTCACCTCCATGCTTTGTACTTTCCCCAACTTTGCTTTTGCCTTTGAAAGCCAATCTGGCGCTTTTCCTCCTTGGCATGCTAGAAGGTGTATTTTTGGGCAATTTCCTCTTGCTAGGAACAATCTTTGTCACTGTTAAGGTGGCAGCCTTAGCTTGCTGTTCTTCATCAATGTCTTGTCCAATTTGTGGCTCAAGAGGTGTTTCAATTTCCTGCCCAACTTGCTGTTCTTCATCTTCTAACTGCTGTTCATCAATGTGTACCTGTTGCTGTTCATCTTGGACCTGCTGTCCTTCACTTTCTATTTGCTGCTGTCCCTCAATTTGTATCTGCTGTCCTTCATCATCTGCCTGCTGCCCTTCATCACCTATCTGCTGCTGTCCACTACCCTCTCCTTCTTGCTGCTTTTCACTGCCCTCTCCTTCCCCATGTTGACTTGGCTGTCCAGTAGTCATTCTGAGCCTTCTAGGTGTAGGCCTACTAGATAGAGGCACTGGGCGATGGACAGGCTGAGTAGGAGAAACATGGGCAGGAGGAACAGTGGCAAAATCTGGATGGCTGATGAATAAATCCCATGAAACCTCTTTCTTCTCCAGCTGGTATAGGAAGATAATCTTGATCAAAGAATGATGAAAAAGAGAAGGGATTTGCTGAGGTGGGGCCTTCTTTTGGACAATGGATGCCATTTTCTCTATGCTTTTGAACAAAAAGTGAGGGAGGTTTAGTTGCCTGCTTCTAGTAAAGTGCATCAATAAACGGACATGATAGGCATAAATTCGATCAAACCTCCCTTCACAAGTGAAATATTTCATTATGGCTTTCATAAGCGGAGCATAACTGTCAAGGAGATATGAAAAAGGGAAAATAGCAGTGATAGCCTCCCTATGTTCAGGCTTGATGAAAGGTTTGTAATCCTCTAAATCAAGATGAGCTTGTTTAAACCATTTTTCGCCATGATACGGGATCTTGGAGGCCTTGGACACATACCTTGGAGAAATTTTGAAATCAAGATCCGCCACTCGGAAGTGTTTTTGTTTGAATCTCAGGGTGCACAAGTGTGTTACTGGCGAAAAACTCTTGACTTCTTCTATCTTCTGGCAAAAATCAAGGCAGCCTACTTCATGGAAGTTGAAAAGTACAGATGGATGAGCATTAATTTCTTCTGTAGAGATGGGCTCATATCTCTTATGTGGACCGCTCCTGTGGTCTTTCCTTGGAGGCATTTTAACCTGAACTGCTTTTGGAAAAGGCAAACTGCCCTCACTGTGTGTAAAAATGCCCTGCTGGATTGAAACTGGTCACTATACTCCTTGGACAGAATGGACAATGAGATTTGGATAAAATGCAACAAGCTTTTGTAACACACAACTTCTGCTCTCTTTAAAACAGCCTTCTACTTTTGAGTGTACCTCAGCCAGGCAAAATTTTTCAATAGGGTACCATATGTAAAGATGAGACAAACTGCTGTGTAGATTTCCTGTATATAGTGTTAAGAAATCATTCTTCTGTGAGTTCGTTAGAGGAAGTAATCAACACTTGTATTAGTGTTCCAAGCATTTGCAAATCTTAATCATAAAAACCCCATTCACACATTCAAGAAATGGGTCTTCCACTTTTAGTGCTCATTACCAACAACTCTTCAAATGATACAATATAGTGAAAAAGAAGGCGTACTCCAGGTTAGTGAAATATCAAAGGCACGTTACATGTAAGCCCACAGCTGCTGACAGACCAGAGATCAACCTCCACATTTATATCTCTCCGTTCCAATGTTAAATTCATCAAAAAACCCCGCCCCTTCGTAAAGTGTCATGTTCACCTTTGGAAAATCTCTGTCAACAAATGCACAGTAGGAAATAATACAGTGAAAAAGAGGGGCAGATTGCTAGAAGGAGTTTGCTGTGAGAAGTGCTTTAATTACCCTGTTCTTGTGAGTTTTAAGATGTCACTCAATACCTCTTACTCCTTTCCATGGTAATCTTTTGCAATCATTAAAAAATCTGCCCTGTATAAGTGTGCCAATAGTCCACTAATCTTGCATCTCTTGCAAACCACCATACATATATTTAGACTGTCAATACACAGGACTTGGAGCAAAAATGACAGAGTTTAGAAGACTACACAGTTTTTGGGCAAAAACTATGTGAGTTCTCTTTTTCAAAAAAAATATGTCAAAACCCCCTTTACTGGTTGCATTTCACTGTTTTAATAATGTGGCAATGCTTTGAGGATAGTGTGAAAAGTTTCTCTTCAGACCTAAACCCTGTCTCTCTATACCAAAATATTTCTCTGCAACTTGAAACTATAATTTTCTGCTTGACCAAGAACCCTTTTCTTGCTAAGCTTCACTATTCTCTTATATGTATGTCACTCTATTAAACAAACAACAGGCTCATAAATCTAACCCTGGTGTAAGCATACAGTCGAATTCACTGTTTATGGAACAATGGTGACAGTATTTAAACAAGCTCCATGGTTTTAATAAGGGCTGTAGCAGCTCATTTCTTTCCCACCGTTCAAGCTTCTGTTAAATATGTAAACTCTGTTTCTTTGTAAAAACAGCCTCTCTCCTATCGGAATACCAAAGTTCTGTTCTAGCCCTTTCACTTCACATCACGGTTTTGATTTCAAACTTTCATGTTTCTTGGCAATTTTTTGAAATCGAGGGAGGAAAATGTGTGAAAATACCTCAAGATTCGATGAACAGTCGTCGGGGAGGGCTGGAGTAGCATCGGGGGTCTTCAAAGCATGCGCGGCACTCCTTCAGCAAAGAACGGCGTGCAGAAATATACCCGGGTGGCCTGTCGGGTCGGCCTGTCGGGCGGCGTACAGGCGCGTCGCTTGTTTGTACAGGCGCGTCGCGCCAACACTGACCGTCAGTGTAAACACCCTCCCAGGCGCGTCGCGCGCGTTTCCAGGCGCGTCGCTCGGCCTTTAACAGGGTTCAGCCTTGCAAATTGACCAGAAATTTGTTGTTTCGATGCTGAGGGCGGCGTGGAACTTTGTTTTAAATTTTGAAAATGAACCTCTCACCCTCATACTTCAACCTTATGTCATTTCAAATCTTTTCAACGGTCAACTTAGTCTTTGAATGTAAAGTGCAGATTTGTTAGGCTTTTTTGCAGGGTTTCACAGTCCTTCTGATCTTTTTTAATAACCTCGCTGTGTCTCATACTCGAAGCTTTTATAAAAACACAAATGGCTTTTAAAAACTAGAACCTTGTCTTACTCACGCACCGGTGTTTGAACAGTGATTTCATTTTTTGTTTCTTTGGGTGATAAACACGAAACTTCAGATTTTGACAAATAACTTGATAACTTCCATATCACCTCTGCCACTTGGTGAGAAGATATATTTAACCTCTTTGATTTTTGAGTTTCAAAGTGTCTTTGAATCAGTTCAAAGTAGACAAGGCTTCCTTGGAAACTGCTTAATGCTAAGTGTCCTTTAAATTATTTCTCTGATCAGAGGTACAAAATGCAATTGTATTTGTTTATGCTCTATTCACCTTTTGTATATTTAAAAGGGAAATTTTCTTTTGATAATTCCTTTTACTTCAAGATACAATCGTTATGGCATTCCTTTCCCTTTTATGATGAACATGCCTATACTTGTCTTAAAAATCTTT
Organism: Pinus albicaulis; assembly: GCA_034641835.2. Classification (NCBI taxonomy): domain Eukaryota; kingdom Viridiplantae; phylum Streptophyta; class Pinopsida; order Pinales; family Pinaceae; genus Pinus; species Pinus albicaulis. The sequence continues at coordinate 61,223 of JAXQQM020068150.1, read as the reverse complement.
CCAGTAAGTCCCAAAATAGGCCAGATCACTCCTGTACTTGATGAACCTGTAGACTGACTTGTAGGACCCCTGGTTGCAGAAGAATTTGAAATGCTGCCTCAGTCTTCTTGGACCTTTGATTTAAGAAAAACTTATCCTCTCAACACACTTTCTTGCTTACAGGTGTATTATCTGTGCCACATCTGCCCTTTGGAATGATGAAAACTGTGTTTGTTTTAAGACATTTAAACAATGACAGTTTATCAAAACAAACTCCTTTTGCCTATTCATAAAATATATACCTATTCACCTTGTCCATCTGAAAGGATAAGCTTGTAAAACAGGAAAAACAGGGCTCTTTGATACACAGTTACCATTTTGCTTTGACCAGTGTGTTGACCCTTTTTGTAATAGAACCATTTCATAACTAGACTATGTTCACTGTTTTACCTTCTTGGTGATTTTTTAACAAGGAAAAACCATTCAGAATGTGTCAAAGCATTTGAAAAGCTTTGAAAACCTTTTCTTGAAAAGCGCTCCTTTGTACTTTTGGCATGTGACAGTGGATTGTTGTTTGATCCTTTCCCTTAAGGAAACTGTCCCTCTTTGGTATCAATAGCATACATATTCATAATGTTCTCTGCCCATCATGATGTATATTTTGAAAGATATTTTACTATGGGTAATGTATTTTGAAACATAACCACCATCTTTTACCTGTGTAAAAGACTTTTGCTCTCTTCCTTTGCATCCTTCCACTGCATCTTTCTGACTAATCAGTCTTCAACAATATCCAAGGCTTTGGCCATCTGCTCATAACAAATTACTTGAAAGATAGTCTCTATGACTATGGAGGTCAGTGCCTTTTGAAAAACAAAGAACTTTCTTTCTGCCTGTGTAATGGCATGTTTTGTCAGTACCTTTTCAATTTGATCTTATGGACAAGAAGGGTGCTTATGATTGGAATTTTTACTAGTGACCTGCCTTTCTAAATTTCAACAATTCACATGATTTGAAAGCTTCAAATGACTTCCTTTATCAGACCAAAATCTGCTTTCCTTTGAAATTCTATACTGCAGACTCTATTCTCTGTTATGATCATCACTCATACTCAGAAAAAACCTAGAATCTTTGTTTCACTGTTCAGTAAACAACCAACCTGGGCTTTTGCAATCTTCAAAGTCAATACTGGCCAGCGCCCTCTGCTTGTGGATGAAGGAGGCGCCCTAACCCTCTGCTTGTAAATGAAGGAGGTTCTGGGCCATGACAATTTGCCAGTTTGCTGTGACAGTGGTGTCTTTCTGTGATTTTCATGCTGGAAAGAACTGTAAGGTCTGGATGAGTAGACTTTGTTTTGCAGCTTCATCTCAGGCTCATGATACATTTAGAAGCAGCTGTTCCTCTAACTGTAGATTCAAGCATTTACTCCTGAGATGAAATTGTATTTCCTGTTTTTTTGCAGAATACATAAAACATTGTGAAGCACCTACTAATCAGCTTAAGCCTGGGGTTTATGCAGTGCTGAGACCTAGGGATATAAGTGGCGCGACTTAGAGCTATTTTTCAATTTCATTTGCAGAGTGGGAGGTCAGTTATGGTTGGTCTGTAACAGATGGAGGCTTTTTGGCTTTTCGATGATCACCAAGGGTAAAATGTCTTAAAGCGCCACTTCCTAACATAGGGGAGACTTTTGAAACAGATTTGGATTTTCCTTTTAAAGCTGATGGACAGACCAGTAATGCTGAAGCTAGATAGGATAGTGGTAAATGGATTTTGACTTTGACATGGGCGGACTGAAAAGTAGAAAGGCGAAATTTTTTTTTAGGGGGGTTTTCTAGATGAAAAGTTGACATAAGGAAATCAGCTTCTAGAAAACTCAGTTATACATATAGTCATCACTAACATGTAAAAAATACTGATGGCTAACATATTCCAACCGTCATCTCTATTGAGATTTGTGGGTCTTTTTTCAATTTCAAGGGCCTCTCTTAAATTGGAGCTTCCTGCTTCTTCTCGAGTACATCTAATTTTCCATGTTTCATGATTAAATAAGGTTATAGGGGACAAAATTCTAGTTCAAACAATATTGCCAGAACTTGATGAGGAAGGAAAAATCATATTGGAACCTGAAGCACGCACAGAAACAAGAACTCGACAGCTACGAAATCGACCAATTTCAGAGTATCTCATTCAGTGGAAGAACTTACCCACTGAAGATTCTACATGGGAGGATGAAAAATTTATACAAAAGCATCCAGAGCTACTCAAGCGTTGAGGAAAATACATTTTTGAAGGAGAGGGGAATGTTAGGTCCCTATATTAATAGAATAGTCCTTATTTGTTTTAGCATAACCCCCTTATTGTTATTTTTGTACCCTTGTAACCCCAAAATTGCTATTATTGTGCCCTTACATTATTATTGTTAGGTCAGCTAGGATTATATTGTGACCCAATGGAGTCCTATATATAGAAGGATGTTTTTTCATTTGTATCATCCAAGAATTATTCATTTATGTAATGTAAAGAAGGTTTCCCCCTGAAAATGGCTTATTTCTAAGGCGTTGATCTCTCTTTTATTATATTTTTGGAGCTGGTTTCATAACAAACTAGGTGTGACTCTTATGATACACTTTGTGACCACAGTGATGACACTTGTATGACAATGCATAAAAATTTGGAAATTTATCTAATACATGTTTACATGGTAAATAGGACCCATTGGTAATAAATTTTCCTCTCTAAATGAACCACAAATTTGTGGTTACAATATGCAACACTTCCCATGCGATAAGACGACACTTGCAAATGTGAATGACATTGAAAGTGACACATGTCTCGCAAGTGTCAGAGACACTTGCGACATTGAAAACAACACTTATTAAAGTGAAAATAATAAAAAGTGATAGTCGTAACCATGGAAGTGACACTTTTGAAAGCGAAGGTAAGAAAAAACGACTGTTGGAAAAACTCACCGAAATAGAAGTACGATCACAACCAAAAGTGAGAGAATGTCAATGAATGTGTGCATTGACTGTCGATGTAGGTTTAACATTGCATAGGGACTCTATTGATGGAGTGTGCTATGTTTGTTCGAGCTTGTATACAAATAATGCTCTCATGAACTTGAGGGTGAAAATGTGAAGTTGGGTTACACTTTTTGCCCTTTTTTGAGAAAAAAATTTCAGTTTTTTCAATTGTGCAACTTTTTGCAAGCTAAAACAATTTTTTTGTTTAGAATTTCATTTTGCGATAAAAAAAAAAGTTGTCAGAAATTTTGTTAGCTTTCTATTACTTATTTTTTGGAAAATTTTTATACAAATTTGTTATGTCAACTTAGCGTTTCTTTGAGTGTGTGTTTTTTTAACAGTCAACGGATTCATAAGAAGTCATGTTAATACGCAATGTTGTATTCTTTGAAAATTTGTGTTTTTGAGAAACAAAATGTGTTACAACAATCTAAATAGAGTCTACTTCGGTTTCTTCATATTTACAAAGCCAATGGATGCATATCATAATTACTAGAATTTTTTGAACTGGTCAAATATGAAAAACTACATATTTTGAATATGTTTCGCGACGCAAGAAATTTCTTAACATATAAGTTATAAATTAAAAATCTAAAAGCTACCCATTAGAGACAACGGACCAATGTAATGTACGATAATTTTTTCAATTTTTTTTACAATGTATTTTGGAAGATACAAAATTTTGATTTCACTGAATCACAGTGACCTTCAGAAATTATTTGCATCCATTTTATTACAAAATTAATTAAAATTAGTAAATATTTATGAAATTCCATGAAAGTTATATTTCCTGAAAGTAGATTCAATTCTGAAAATTCTTGTCCTTGTTCCGACAGTTAATTCAGAATGTTTCATGGAGTTTAGTCAGTCCAAAGTTGCAGAAACATATTTAAGGCTTGGCTCTGCTTAACTGGTGACGTGTTAGTTCGGCTGAACTCTTAAACAAAGTTCGGCCAAATTATTTTTTGTGCAGACAACATGTTAAATCAAACAACAAAGTAGTTCGGCCGAACTATTTATTAAAAGTTCGGCCGAACTTTTAGTTAACTTTCCATCGGCCGAAAAGTACCGCCGAGCCCCTCCAAAAAAAAAATTCACGGCAATATAAATTGCCATGAAGCCATTCATTATTTTTGCATATTTTTGCAATTTTGGTCTGATTTTACAAAAGTCTTGATCTTATTTTGAAAAGAATTGTTTTGGGTTTAAGGACTTTTCTTGGAGGTACATTCAAAGGACTTCAAAGGACTTTTCTTTGAGACACATTATTTTCGTACATTTTATCTGATTTTACAAGGAATTTTTTTGGGTTTAAAGAATTTCCTTGGAGGTACATTCAAAAGACATTTCTTGGAGGTATGTGATACATTTTTTGGGGATTTTTTATTTTAATTTTTTTTTAAAGTATGGATTTGGGCTTAATTTCGAAAGGACATTTTTTGGTTTTGGGTTGAAGTAAATCTTTTATAATGATTTTTTAAAATGAGTTTTTCTGTAGCTTTTTAAATGAAATTTTTTTGTAGAACTTGGAAGGTAATATTTTGAACTTCGTTTCATTTTCATAAGACATTTTTTTCTTGAATTTTTTAAAGTAAGTGTTTTGGATTGGAGTATGTATTTTTTGCAAAAATTTTAAAATGAGTTTTTTTAAAATTAAATCTTTTGTGATGTTTTTTTTAATTGAGTTTTTGTCTAAATTTTTGAAGGAAATTTTTTGAACTTCATACTCTATTATCATGGGAAATCGAAGAAATTGTACGAGAAAATATGATCGAAAAAGACACCCTGAAGAATGTAGAGAAGAGACAAGAAAATATCGCAAAAGAAAGATAGAAGCACTCTCAAATATTGGAGGAGAAAATCAACCTCAGATAGAAGTCGAAACAGGTATGTAAATGTAAATATTATGATTTTGATATATTTAAAATTTTCCTAGTGTAAAATGTGAAGCTTAATTTTTATTTGATGAACTAATTTGAAAAATATTTTGCAATGTAAACAGAGAGATATTCCTCAAAACATTGATGATGAGATACACAATTTTGAAAGAGAAAGTGAAAGAGATATTGAACCAATGATTAAAGATGGTGAAAATGATGAAATAAAGTCAAGTGAAGAAATTGAATCATAAGGTATATATATATATATATATATATATATATATATATATCTGTGTGTGTGTGTGTGTGTGTGTGTTGAATAGATGCACGTATTATTGAAATTATACATATATTTATTAATTTAGTTATTTATTGGATATGTAAACTTATATGTACTATTCATTCAAATATGTACAGATGAAATCAATGTCGATGACGAGATGTTAGAAACTGTTGACACTCACACATATGGAGATAAAAAAGCTGACCATTATATACGATATCGTGTTAACCACATTTTTGAGAAGTAATTCATAAATTAAAATGTGACAGTTCAAGCCCAAATGTTGAAAGGTCTCCTATCATTAAAGAAATTAAAAGAAGACACGACTTTATTGGGTATTCAAAATTCAACCAAAGATAAAAAAAAGTGAAAGAAAATGTGATACAAAATATAAATAGTGCTATAAATTCAATGAAAAGATCTAGACAGAAAAATATTTCAGTTGTACGTAGAGAAATACATATGGCAGTGGTTTCATCAAGTACTAAAGAGAATCTCTTGGTAAAATCTATGGCACGAGCATTAGGAACCTCGCGATTTTTTTTTCAAAAACATCAGAAATTTCGGTTGCAAATAGATGTAAATGATGAACTTGCTTGTTGGAGAGCTATTTGTAGGCAACCATATAAAGATAGACGTGGAGAAAATGTTAAAAAAAATAATATATGAATATTGGAAGAACAATTCACGTGTTTCGCCAACTGCAAGGCATGTGATGCGAGAAGAATAGCACAAAATTAGTATGAAGAACATGAAAATCATTTCTTGGAAACCACTCAGATAGAGTTGTTCAACAAGTTCAAAGAAAAGAATCGTGAAATTCACGTTTCAATCAGTGCTTTTGTTCAATAAAAACCATGGTATGTAAAACCTATCACCGTACGCGACACTTGTTGTTGCCATTATCATGTGGAATTTGAGTTATATTATGACACATTCCTTGATTTTGGTAGAAAATTTTGGAAGGATTCACCTCCTCCTTCCACTATCCGTGATTTATGTGAAGTTGGGTTACACTTTTTTCCCTTTTTTGAGAAAAAACTTTCATTTTTTTCGGTTCTCAACTTTCTACAAACTATAACAATTTTTCCGTTTAGAATTTCATTTTGCGATAAAAATAAAAGTTGTCAGAAATTTTGTTAGCTTTCTATTACTTATTTTTTGAAATTTTTTATGCAGATTTGATATGTCAACTTAGCGTTTCTTTGAGTGTGTGTTTCTTAACAATCAAAGGATTCACAAGAAGTCATGTTAATACGCAATGTTGTATTCACTAAAAATTTGTGTTTTTGAGAAAACAAAATGTGTTACAACAATATAGACAGAGTCTACTTTGGTTTCATCATATTTAAAAAGCCAATGGATGCATATCATAATTACGAGAATTTTTTGAACTGGTCCAATATGAAAAAACTGCATATTTTGGATATGTTTCGCGACGCAACAAATTTCTTAACATATAAGTTATAAAATAAAAATCTAAAAGCTACCCATTAGAGACGACAGACCAATGTAATGCCCCATCATTTTTTCAATTTTTTTTACAATGTATTTTGGGAGATACAGAATTTGGATTTCACTTAATCACAATGACCCTCAGAAATTGTTTGCACCCATTTTATTAGAAAATTAATTAAAATTAGTAAATGTTTATGAAATTCCATAAAAGTTATATTTCCTGAAAGTAGATTCAATTCTAAAAATGCTTGTCTTGGTTTTGACAGTTAATTCAGAATGTTTCATGGAGTTTAATCAGTCCAAAGTTGCAGAAACGTCAAGCTACGTAGCTAGTGACGCGTTAGTTCGGCCGAACTATTTTTTTGCGCCGACGGCCCGTTAAGTCTAATGACTTAATAGTTCGGCCAAAATCTTAATCAAATTTCGGCCAAAATTTTAATCAAAGTTCGGCCGAACGTTAATCTAATTTTCCGTCGGCCGGAAAATTTCACAACGCCCCTCCTAAAACACATTTCATGGCAATATAAATTTCCACAAAATCATTCATAATTTTTACACATTTCACACATTTTGTTTGATTTTATAAAGTTATTGGTTTGGGTTTAAAGACTTTTCTTTGAGGTTTGGGTTTAAGGGCATTTCTTGGAGGCAGACTAATTTTGCAAAGAATTGTTTTGAGTTTAAGGACTTTTCTTGGAGATGGTTTGATTTTTCAAAAAATTGTTTTGGGTTTAAGGAATTTTCTTGAACATACATTCAAAGTACATTTCTTGGTGGTATGTGATACATTTTTTTGGATGTTTTTTGTTCATTTTTTTTTTAAAGTATGGATTTGTGCTTAATTTTGAATTGTTGGAGATGATATGATTTTGCAAAGAATTTTTTTGGGTTTAAAGACTTTTCTTGGAGGCGGCCTAATTTTGCAAATAATTATTTGGGTTTAAGGAATTTTCTTAGACGTACATTCAAAGGACATTTCTTGGAGGTATGTAATACATTTTTTTGGATGTTTTTTGTGCTTCATTTTTTTTTAAAGTATGGATTTGGGCTTAATTTCGAAAAGACATTTTCTGGAAGTATTTTTTAAAGTATTTTTTAAAGTGATGTTTTTTTTAAGTTGGAGGCATTTTTTGAAGTGACATTTTTTTAGAGTACATGTTTTGAGTTGAAGTAAATATTTTGAGCTTCGTTTCATTTTTATAAGACATTTTTTTCTCGAATTTTTAAAGTAAGTGTTTTGGATTGGAGTATGTATTTTTTGCAAAAAAATTAAAATGAAATTTTATTTAAATTAAATCTTTTGTGATGTTTTTTCTAATTGAGTTATTGTTTAATTTTTTGAACTTCATACTCTATTATCATGGGAAATCGAAGGACTTGTGTGAGAAAATATGATCGAAAACGAGACCCTGAGGAACGTAGAGAAGAGACGAGACCATCTCGCAAAAGAAAGATAGAAGCCCTCTCAAATATTGAAGGGGAAAATCAACCTCAAGAAGAAATTGAAGTAGGTATGTAAATGTAAATATTATGATCTATTGATATATTTAAAATTTCCCTAGTGTAAAATGTGAAGCTTAATTTTTATTTGATGAACTAATTTGAATTTAAATATTTTGTTTAATGTAAACAGACAGAGATATTCCTTAAAACATTAATGATGAGATACAAAATTTTGAAAGAGAAAATGAAAGAGATATTGAACCAATGATTGAAGATGGTGAAAATATTGAAAGAAATTCAAATGAAGAAATTGAATCACAAGGTATATATATATTGAACACATGCACGTATTATTGAAATTATACATATATTTATTAATTTAGTTATTTATTGTTCATGTGTAAACTTATTATGTACTATTTTTTCGAATATGTACAGATGAAATCAATGTCGATGATGAGATGTTAGAAAATGTTGACACTCACACATATGGAGATAAAAAACCTGACCATGTTATACAATATCGTGTTAACTGCAATTTTGAAAAGTATTTCTTAAATGAGCGGGTGACAGTTCAAGCTCAAATGTTGAAAGGTCTCATATCATTAAGGAAATTAAAAGAAGCTACGATACTACTGAGTATTCGAAAATCAACCAAAGATAAAAAAATGAAGAAAGATGTGATACAAAATATAAGTAGTGCTATAAATTCAATTAAGAGATCTAGAGAGAAAAATGTTTCAATTGTACGTAGAGGAATACATATGGCAATGTTTTCATCAAGTACTAAAGAGAAAAATTTGGTAACATCTATGGCACGAGCATTAGGAACCTCGCGAAAAACTTTGTACAAACATCGGAAATTTCGGCTGCAAGTAGATGTAAATGATGAACTCGCTTGTTGGAGAGCTATTTGTAGGCAACTATACAAAGATAGACTTGGAGAAAATTTAAAAAAAATAATATATGAATATTGGAAGAACAATTTGCGTGCTTCGCCAATTGCAAGGCATGTGATGCGAAGAAGAATAGCACGAAATCAGTACAAAGAACATGAAAAATATTTCCTGGAAACCACTCAGATAGAGTTATTCAACAAGTTCAAAGAATAGAATCGTCAAATTCATGTTTCAATCAATGCTTTTGTTCAACAAAAACCATGGTATGTAAAACCTATCACCGTATGCGTCACTTGTTGTTGCCATTATCATGTGGAATTTGAGTTATATTATGACACATTCCTTGATTTTGGTAGAACATTATGGAAGGGGTCACCTCCTCATTCCACTATCCGTGATTTCATATCTCAAATTCTATGTGAAAGAGAAAGCGATGAACTATTTTACAAAAAAAAATGTGTTGGTGGTAAAAAATGCGATGATTGTGGAAATTTGACTAAATTTCAAAACAAATATCGTACTGATATAAATGATCAATCATTTTCCAACATGAAAGTGAAATGGAAGAGATATGAATATATCGATACATCGATTCAAGGTGCAAATAGTGTTAAAATAATTGAATTACTAGAAGACGAAATTTTTGTGATAGAATTTTTGAGAAAGTTTGACGTAGAAATTTACAAATACACCAAGCATTCCCATAGAGCTCAATGGCAAGACTTGCAATTCAAAAAATCACGTGAAGTTTTTCCACCAGGGAAAATTTTGTCAGTGATTGATTTTGCAGAAAACTACACATTTGTTCCACAAAAAGAAATTCAGAGTGAATACTATCATTCTGACCAAGTCTCCATGCTCATCCATATTATATATAGACATGCTGAACAAAACGTCGATCATATAGAAATCATGAGTGAAAATCGACATATCATTAAAGAATATCACTTTTATATCAGTGACGATTATACACATGATACATATTTTGTACAACATTGTTTTGGAAAATTTTATGATTCCTTGAAAAATTGTGGAATAACATTCGATGAACATTGGGTATGGTCAAACGGATGTTGCCGAGGCATAAAAGGTTTCTTTTTAACGCCTATTTATCTCACATTAATTATCAATCCGCGAGCAACTTTGTATTTCAAGAGTGTACTCTGTTTGAGGCTGCAATTCATCCAAGAGCAATGCTGTGAAGATGTAGTACATAATTCTAAATTGAAGAATAAATAAATGCTTGTAAAGGAACCTAATTACAAATGGAAATGCTCTGAAACTTTAATTAAATCAAACTGCAAAACATCGATCAGGGATACAGTAGCAATAACTATTTCCCTTAGAAATTGATGCAAGATAACGAATCTGGGGACTTGGAAGCAATAACCTCTATCCTCTACAGTTGGTGATATTAAAAAAATCGAAATGAAAGCAAACTCAATATTTGTGCTGATGAAAGTAACTGAAAGGAACTTTTAGTCATCAGTATTTTTCACTTGGTGATGACTAGTTGTAACAGCCAAGTTTTCTACCAGCTGATCTAAAAATTTGTCAAATTTGCCAGCTAAAAAACACCCATAAATTTTTTTTTCCCTCTTAACTTTCATCCTGCCCATGATGAGATGAAGCCTCATTATCAAATCCTACCTAGCCTCAGCCATACTAGTCTGCCCATAGGCTCTAAATAAACAATCCAAATCTATCCAAAAAGTCTCCCCTAAGTTAGGAAGTGGCGCTTTAGGCATTTCCCCCTTGGCAAACTATCCTAAAGACAAAGAACCTCCATCTGCTATAGACCAGTCATAACAGACCTTCCCATTCTGCAGATAAAGTTGGTTACAGCCCTAGGTTGCGCCACTAATACACCCTCAAGTCTCAGCAATACATGGACCATAAGTCAAACCGATTCTAGGTGTTTTTACAAGTGTTTTAATGGATCTTTCAAGGACAGAGACATACCAGCATCTCAAAAGACAATATTTGGCTCCACATGAGAAGATAGCTGCTTCTCAATGTGATCTTGAGCCTGGGATGCAACCAAAGAGCAGAGAGTTTTTCATTAAGCTCTTGCGATCACATTCAAAGCCTGAAAGGACAGTGAAAGAAAAATAACACTGTCGAAGGGCTGATGATATGACATGACTGAAAAAAATCCTTCATATATAAGCAAAGGGTTTGAAGACTGAAGAACCTCCTTCATTTCACAAGCAGAGGGTTAGGAGCACCTCCTTCATCTATAAGCAGAGGGAAAATGGAAAAAGTTTGATTTTAAGAGTTGCAACTGACTGTAAGACAAATTTTTTGATGAACAGTGAGACAGTGACTAAGTTTTTCTGAAGTAAACTAATGATTGAAGGCAGAGGCCAAGCAGTGGGTTTTAAAAATTATTTGCATGAGTTCACTATTATTGAGTTACAATGTGAAACTAATAGGTTTATCATTGGTGAAGAAATATTATTAAACTGATAACCAAAAGAGTCAAAGGGTTCTTGGTCTCAAAGTAACCTCTGCCATCATGTTCAAAAGGAAACAAGCATATGTCAAAGAAGGCCTCCTTCATAAGCAAAGTAAAGGAGCTCATCATGGTTTGAAGATAAAAATAAATCATGGCATATGAAAAAGACTCTAAAGATACTGCTCTCCAAAAAGAGGTGAAATAAATGAAAACCCAGGCTTCTTGCAGACCTCCTTCACAGAAGAACTAAAAAGGAAACTCTCCCTTGTTCAATTTTAAAATCTAGAACATCATCCCTATTTTATCTCCTTAAAACTGAAAACTGGATCATTTTGGCAAACCTGAAGATAAGTTAATGTTTTTGGGATTGAGGGCCTTATGTAAACAGGATTGCACTTACAGTGTCGAACGAGTTTTTTACCCATAGTCAAAGAGAAGCTCAAATAGCACAAGTGACAGCAGATGAGCAATACAAATACAAGAGATGGAAAAGGGATATTGAATTTATAGTTAATTTTATTCCCTAGTAAAAAGGCAGTTCCACTCAAAAGACACATCAACAGCCCTTCATATGGCTCAGAGAAAAATTTCCTCCCACAGTGTAGATATTAAAAGGGAAAACAATTTTTCTCTCCAATAGGAAACAGTGAAAGTTTTTTAAGTCTTAAAGGGCTTGTTTTATTTCAAACAGGAGGTCGGGTTTATGAAACAAGCGATCATCATCACTATGACATTTTTTCAAAGAAAAAGGTATCAGGTTGTGTTTTAAGGAAAAGGGATTCAAGCCTTGTTTAAAAAAAAGGGCATTTTCAAATCTTTCTTCCAAAACCCTCACCAATCATATACAAAAGGGACTTTGGCTTGTTCGTTTTCAAAAAAGGATGAGAACCGTTGCAAACCCTTTTTGAATATCTTTAAACACAAGACAAACTCCCCTTGCTTTTTCCTTGGACTGGAGAAATAATTTTTGAACGAATTAGCAGAATTTTTTGGGTTTAAAGGTTGTGCGGCGCGCCTGTACAGCTGCGCGGCACGTTCAGGTGCATTTTTTACACAGGAATACAAAGCCGTGTGGCGCGCCTGTAGGAGCGTGCGGCGCACCTATAGGCATTGGTCACATCGGCCCGATAGGTGACCCGATAGTATTTTTGCACGGCGCTCTCCCATTCTAAACGTGTCGCGCATGGTTTAAGCCATAAAAATTCCTCCAAGAGTTTTTAAAAGTTGCTCAAACTCCTCGAACAAGGTTGCCATCGTGTCTCAAGATATTTTGTCTTGCCCCCTTGCTAAATTCAAATTACTAGACAGTGTTTGAGGTAGTAAAAGCCTTGGTGTAAATCAAGATATTTTTAGTGAATTATTTGAAAGAGGGTTACAGTTGGTTGATAATGAAGTGTTAATTCTAGCTTCAAGGAGCCTAAAACTGCCCTTAAAGGTGCTAAAACATCATACTCCTGTTCTAGTGGGTTTTTCAAACATCAAGGACATCCTAACTGCTGTAGCACAAAACATAAACTCTGTCAGCTATGTGTGTTAGTGAAGACAATGTTAAGGAGGGTTGATGTTTTTGTTTAAAGATCCGGGCTTGCAATAGTTATGATCGCCCAACACTAACATAGTGAAAATGATGGGTTTTTATTGATGTCTAAAGACTTTATAAACTGCCCTCAAAACATTATTGAAAGGTGTAAGGCACTGTTTAGACAGGGAAACTAAGTGTTGAAAAGTGAAAGAAGTAGGCCTGATTTCAAACAATAGTAATTATTCTACAAGTTTTTTTCCATTTCAAAGTTTTCCTCGGTGGGGTAAAAAGCAAAAAATCAATGCTGCCCTCTTTGTCTATGACGCATGTTTTGAGTGACGCTACTTAAAATTTTTGAGGGTGTTCTTGTCTGACTGTGGGTGAGGAATAGTGAATACAAGGGTAGTGTTTTGGTTAAGAGGAGTTTTTGCTGTTTGACTGCTACAGGGTTGTTTGTGCTCACACCGAAACACAAGCAGCTTGATGACTTTACCTAAATACAGTGACCTTTTAACTTTGTATATTACATTTTGATTAACTGTGTGCTTACCATTAAAATTTTTTGTTGCGTGGCATGCATAGGCAAAAACATTGTTTTGGAAAGAGAAGAGAATTTTGTGTTAAAAGGTCATCTCACACAGCATTTTGAAACCAAATTCACCATGATCAAACAATGATTGATAGAGAGGGCAAAGTCTTGTTTGAGAAAAAAATTCTTGAAATCCTTTTGGAGGCAGTTTGATTTTGCAAAGAGCATCTAGAACAAGATGCCTCCCAGGCAGGATAGTAGGAGTGGTTTACATAATCGATTTGAGCCTACTTCTACTGAAGAAGTGAATGCCCACCCATCAGTCTTATTCAATCTCCATGAGGTGGGATGTTTAGATTTTTGCCAAAGGGTTCAAGAGGTAAATATTTTTTCTCCTTTGACACACCTTTGCACTTTGAGGTTCAGAGACAAGCATTTCCAATTGGCAGGCCTTGACTTCAAGTTCCCCCAAGATCCATCTCCAAAGCCACTAGAATTCCCTATATTGGCGAGAAATGGTTTAAACAAAGCCATTTGGACTTAGATGATTACAAGCCCTTTCTAAAGCCAGAACACAGAGATGCTTGTCCTTCTATTTTCCCTTTCTCATATCTTTTAACCAGTTACGCCCCTCTCATGAAGATTATCATGAAGTACCTTACTTGTGAGGGAAGATTCTCCCAAATTTATGCATATCACATTCGACTGCTCATGCATTTCACAAGGACCAAGCAGCTAAATCTTCCTTTCTTCTTGCACGAGAGCATTGAGAAAATGGCCTCCACTGTCCAGAAGAGGTCTCCTTCACAGCAAATATCATGTCTCTTCCATCACTCTCTCATCAAAATCATCATTCTTCATCAGCTTGAAAATAGAGAGGTCTCTTGGGATGTTTTCATCACTCATCCAGATTTATCCACTATCCCTCCAGTCCATACATCCCCTACATATCCTACTCATTGCCCCTCGCCTTCTTCTAGCAGGCCTACTCCTAAAAGGCTCAAGTTTACTACAGAACAAACAAAGGAACATGAAGAAGGAGAAGGAAGTGACCAGCAAGAGGATGAAGGGTAGAAACATGAAGAACAACAAACTGATGATGAAAGGCGGCAACATGACAGTGATGAGGGTGAACAACAGACTGATGATGAGGCTGAACAGTAGCCTTATGATGACACACAACAACATCACAGTGGTGATGAATAGAAGCAAGGGATAGATGAAGAAAGTGCTGAACAACATCATGATAGTGTTGAGCAAGGGCAGCCTAAAGAGGACACACAACAATCCTATGAGACAGAGCAGCAGCATGAAGATGATGAAAAGGGGCATGACAGTGATGAGCAAGGGCAGCCTCAAGAAGAAAAACAACCTCCTCAAGAAGAACAACAAACTCAAAAGAATGACAAGAAAGATGAAAAAGGTAAAGGGGTCATGCCCTCTTCTCCTAAAAAGGCCAAGCCTCAGACAGCAAAGAAGAGAGTGCCTAGAGTGGTCACTCCAAATGTGACAAGGGCTCTCTGAAGTAAATGAAAATTACCAAAAAGGCCTATCATTGATTTTCCTAGGAGGAAGAGCACTAGAATAGCCACCCAAAGCAAAGGGAAAGGCAAGGTAGAAGGAAGTCATGAATAGGAGAGTGCATTAGACATCATCCAAGTCCAAAGCGATGATAGTGATAATGAGGCCCGGATTCTAGAAAACCTTTTGATCCATAGGGAAGGAAAAATTGATGCATTAAAGGATGATATTCATAGGGCAAGGAATTTCAATCGATTTCTGCAAATCCAAAATAGGAAAATGAGTGTCCATATGGCTGTTTATGAGACACTGGTGACTAAATACAAGAAGGAGGCCTCCAAAGCCCAAGCAAGGTTGGAAGAACTCATGGGCGAGTTTGATGAAATTTAAGGCGAAGATCAGCCTAAGCGAAAGAGGCCTAGAACCATGGGGCTTAAAAAGGCCCTTGAAAAGAAACAAGAAGAGGAAAATGCCCTTCTCCAATATACCCCTCTCACTGCATTGTTTGAACATGAGATAGAGAAAAATAAGGAGGCATGGCTTGAGAGAGTAAATGACCATTTGGAGAAGAATTTGGAGAGGGAAAACAGGGATTTAGACCTTCAAAGGAGAATGACGAGGCATTACAAAAAGTTAAATCAGTTTGCTCGGCACAAGTTGAAGGCTGCTCAAGAAAAGCTCAAGGAGGCTAAAAGGAAGCGCCCGGCATAGAAAGTGAGGAAAGACACATCAGGACTTCAGATTTTTGCCTCTGATTCACAACATGTTGCTGAGAACCCTTGAGGGTCATGCTCACCAATTTTGGACGATTTTCGGCATATTTTGGTTTTTTTGCATTTTTGGGTTTTTGGCCAAAACTCATGGGCTTCGCCATTTTAGTTTTGGGGATCATCAAAGGAGGAGGATGGTATCATTGGATGCCATAATTTTAGGAGCACACACTCAGTGATTTTCAGGACATTTGAAGATCATTTTCTCCCCCGAAATGGCGAAAAATGCCTGCTTTTTCTACACTCTGCCCGGTCTATCAACAAACTTTATTTTTTGGTTTTTTACACATAGGCCTATTTTTGGAGACTTCCAGGCATCAGATTGAGAAAATTATAGTTTCTCTAGAAATTAGACACTCATAGCTTTCCAGCGAGCTATCATGAGCCTCATTTTTCCATCGGGAAGGCTGCCAAAAGTTGTCGGCAAGTCAGGGGACTTTTTGCTGATGTAATTTTTGAGTATTTTTGTAAAATTTGAACCTTTAAAAACTACTTTTTCCTCATGTGCGTTTAGCTATTTTTGCACATGATAATTTATGAAAAGTCAATTTAATTCCCTCTTTTAGCATTTTTTAGATATTTTATGAGATATTTTGTGCCTTGGGCTTTGCAAAGCCTCAAGGACAGGTTTAGTTATTTTGAATAGGCCAATGAGAGTGCAAATTGAACTAAGAGGTTTTCCTCACTTGAGCCTATATATTCCAAAGGCTTTCATTGTAAACAAGGTTTAACTTGATGATAGAAGAATATATTGTCATATAAGCTTTGGAAGAAATACTTGTCTCATGCTCTTGGATAGTATCTTGGATGTTCTTGGATGATGAAAGAGGATTGTTGTTGGATTCCATGACTTGGTAGAATGGTATAGTGTCTCTTTCTTTGTTTTGTTTTCTAGTTTTCATTCATAAATCCATGTTTCTTGCTTGCTATAGATCAGTAGAGAACAAATTTGAGACATGCCCTTGGAGGCACCTCAAATTTCCTGTTTCTTCATAGCTTCCATGTTTTCTTCATCCTTAGTCACATTAAAGAATTATTGATTGCTCTTTAATAACGTAAGGATATTGTTGCTTATTTCATTCATGGTTTTATGCATGCTAAGTATGATTTACGGTATGCCCTACTTACTCATGGCTAGCCATAGCTCCATCCATGAAATTTCTCTTTGACTGATTAGATTTTCATTTGTTGAACCAAGGAGGTCTTGTTCCGATCTTGCCCTTTGCCTAAGACTATGAAATCTTTTTTTCAAAGTGCCCAATAAATTGAAGTACTGTGTTTAGGCATTCTGGCATAGTGATTTGAGTTGTTTGTCTCTCTTCAGTGTATTTCCCCAAAGTCTGATAGTCATTTCCCAAAGTTAGAGAGTTATATATCTCTATGCATGGCTTGAATGTTTATTTATATGTATTGATTAGCTTATAGTTACATTTCTCATGATTAATGGTTTGCCCTACCATGTTTATGTCATTTGTTAAACTAGTTATGCTTGAAATCCTTTGTTGTTCCCAAACTTGATGTTCATTTTATTCCATTTTTCCCAAAGATCCTTTCTACCTCGAATGAAATTGGCCCTTCAACAGCCTTGTATCACCATATGATAGCTTTCTTGACCTTTTCGACCCCATAGCCCAGTTGATATTACATCTTTTTACCTATCTTATATCTTTGATCAGTTTCATCCCTCACAACCTAAAAACCAAAACCAAAAAAGCTACTTCATAACTAGCCTAAAATCAGAACACAATAAGCAAAAGACACAGATATCCCTTACACATATAGAGAGAGCCCTCTCTGAGTCCAGGAAGGCTAGGTCCTTGGACTCCAAAGATTGGTTTGATGTTACACTATCATTTGGCTTGCCAATCAACCAAATCACGGGACCCTAACATAATGGCGATCATGGTGGGAATTTGAGTCAAAACATCCTAGGTATCCCTTAGGAACTCTCAAAATCTTAGTCAAACTTAGAAGAGTAGAATCTGGTTGTCTCACCATCCTAGCAAAATGATGACTCAGCTGTAGGACACTCTTGCAAACCTTAGGACTACATAAAAACTCAGAAAACCCCCAAAAAACTCCCTTAGATTGGTTTTTTTCAGTATTGGTGGTGGACCATACACATATACCTCAAAACAACCAAGTTCCACCTGGCAACTTCACTAGCCTCCAGTAGGCCTTACTATTTTACCAAACTCTAGGTTACTATCTGATCGACTTATCCCACTACTCACTAACATAATGGTGATCACGGTGGGACTTTGAGTCAAAACATCCTAGGTATCCCTTAGAAACTCTCAAAATCTCATTCAAACTTAGAAGAGTAGAATCTGGTTGTCTCACCATCCTAGCAAAATGATGACCCAGCTGTAGGACACTCTTGAAAACCTTAGGACAACATAAAAAACTCAGAAAACCCCCAAAAAAACTCCCTTAGATTGGTTTTTGTCAGTACTGGTGGTGGACCATACACATATACCTCAAAACAACTAAAAATCCACCTGGCGACTCCACTAGCCTCCAGTAGGCCTTACTACTTTACTAAAATTTAGGCTACTATCCGATTGAGCCACCTCATCGCCACACTAACATAATGGCGATCCTGGTGGGACCCTGAGTAATAAACAAACTTAGTTTCCCTAAATATTTAGAGACCTTTGAGAATACTATCCGGCTGACTTATCCCACCGCTCACTAACATAATGGTGATCACGGTAGGACGTTGAGTCAAAACATCCTAGGTTTCCCTTAGGAACTCTCAAAATCTTAGTCAAACCTAGAAGAGTAGAATCTAGCTCTTTCACCATCTTAGAAAAATTATGATTCAGTTGTAGGAAACTCTTCCAAACCTCATAGGCAAGCAGTCCATAAAACCATTTAGAGTAAACTCTTTTTGTTCTCGCCACCCTAGAAAAGTGTTGAAACAGGTCTAGAATACTTTAATAAACCATAGACTGCACATAAAAACTCAAAAAAACCCCAAAAAATTCTCAGATTGGATTTTTCCCTAGTTACTGGTGATGGAGCATAGCTACATCTTTTCAAAAACAACCAAGTTCCACCTGGTGACTTCGCTAGCCTCCAGTAGGCCTAAACACTCCATAAAATACCAAAAATTCATAAACCATACCTTCCTACTAACTCATCCTTCCAGAAACTTAAACTTAGGGTGGAAACTCTGTAATCAGTGACAATCTAAGTATAACTTAGCGATTCAAAAAACCTCACCTGAACATAGGAGATCAGTATAAACCTTCTTGCCGAGAGAACCATTAGCTTGCCCATACAGCCTAGCAAACTATTGAAGCCAAGTGAATCACTTTTCTTTGCAAGTTTTCATCTCAAAGTTGCGATAAAACTTTTCCCAAGCATCTTTGATAGTGTTGGTGGTGGACCATAGTTCTCATAAGAAATCCACCTGGCGACTCCACTATTCCATCCTTTTAGTTTTGACCATCCTTCACATTAGTAAAACCTTAGAGAGGCCATCCATACAAAACATTCACAAATACCATCCTCTCTAAACTCTAGACCCAAAATCTGGCTTCACAAAGAATCAACACTAGAGCTCATCTAGACCCAAATCCCCCTATCATAGTAGACGACCCAGAGAAGATTCCGTGGCAATCTTCCAAAACTGGAAATCTAGTTACCGATAGGTCCATTTGTAAAACAAAATCAGTGCCTGAACATCTCACTACCTTACCGGATTCCTCCTTTGACTTAAAATCGACAAAAACCATTTTTAGAAGCAAGTCACAAAGTAAGATATTCTTTGACGATCTTGAGCTCCTAGATCTGCCACAGAGTCCTAGTAGAGAAGCCTCACCTACCACACCTCCCGAATTTTATCTTCTCCATCACTTCGGCTCCTACCATCCCAGATCTAATCAAAATTAGATCACTAGCCCAATTACATCCACCACACCTATCCAAACCACTACTGTTCAAACCACTTCAGCTCATCCCACAAGCCCTCATTTTTTACATCACCCATTAGCTCCCATCATGGCAACCTGGTACACACCCTTGGTGTTGCCACAACCGTTGGCTCCCTTACAACATGACTATCAAGCCAAAATCCCACACTTTACTGGAGAGGAGACTACCATAGCTCAACAGCATGTAGATAGGATTAGCGATGCCTTTGAATACATGGAATTAAAAGATGATACCATTAGAATGAGAATGTTCGCCCAAAGCCTGGGTGGGGAACCCAAAAAATGGTTTAAGAGATTAACTCCAAAAAGCATCCACAACCTCCTAGAACTCTACCAAATATTCATAAACAAGTGGGAAATTCGAAAAAACCCCATTCAAATCCTGTCAGAATATAACAATCTAAAACGGGAAAATGGGGAAAGTGTCCAGGGATATTGCACTAGGTTCAACAGTGTGTATAACGCCCTCCCACCTCACTTCAAACCCCCACTAGGTTCAGCCTTGGCAAAGTTCCCCGAGGTTTTGACACAGAAATGACTTATCAGCTAAGAGACAAAGACCCCCCTACCTTGGAGGAAATGCAAAAAGTGGCTATAAATGCAGAAGCCAACTTAGCCGAAAAAAGAGCTAGGATGAGAGCAGAAAGGGGAGTCACTTACCATGACAAATTTTCCCCCTCACTTTCTTCCTCAGATCCTAGAATAGATGGCCTGGTCAAATCCATGACAAATATGTGGGAAAAAATGAGTGAGAAAGCACCTCTTAAGGACAACCAGCCAAACCCTCAAAACCGCAACCAAAACTTTAAGAGAGACCAATCTCAAAATAAAACAAGAGGAAAGGACCAAAAAGTCAGGCGATCCTTCAGTGAGAATTATATTGATGAAGAGGATAAGGATACTGAACCCATTGATGAAAATCATTGGAACCTCATAGGTTTTGATAACGAGAGTGAGGTTTACCTCACAGCAGAAGAACAAGAGTTATGCTCTCCGAGTCAGGATGAAACCAACTATGAAGATCTCGAAGATCCTTCCATAGATTTTCAGAATTCCATCATAGAATCTCACAGGCAGTATAACCTTAGAAGCAGGAAAAACCAAGACCACTCCAAGAAGGGTAGCCCTGACACTGCTAAAAACTCTAATACCATCCTTAAAAAAGCCATGGATAGCAACAAAATTGTGGCCAAGAAAATTGACCAAAACAAAGATAAAACTATTCAAACAAGTCTTGGCTCAGATACTCATAGTACATCCACAAAGACCCCCAAGGTGACTGTGTCAAACAAAGTCCCAAACCAGAGTCAGAAAATTAAGAGCATAGAAAAAATCATGTCCGAGAAAGCTGAAACAAATCTGTCCAAACTACAAACTCCTTTTAGTTTCGAAGGGGAAATTTCCAAAATAAAAATTACCATACCCCTTACTGAGCTAATAACTGTAGATAGGTATAGATCTCAAATCTTCAAAGTTTTTGACATAGGAAGCGAGGCAGATACTTTAAATCTAACTGATGACAAACCCGAGCTCTTATTCGGCCCGAAAATAGAAGGTGAATACCAAGAAGGAACTATTTCCCCTTTCTATGTGATTTTGAACATATGGGACAAGATATTACATAATGCCATGTTAGATTCTGGTGCCTCCCATAACCTCATGCCTAAAGAAATCATGGAAAACCTGGGACTAGAAGTAACTCAACCTTACAAAAACCTGTACTCCTTTGACTCAAGTCAGGTCAACTGTTTAGGTCTAATAAAGAACCTAGGTTTTGCTTTAACACAGCTACCAGCAAAAAACTTAGTCATGGATGTAGTAGTGGCCGATATCCCTCCTAAGTATGTAATTCTACTATCAAGGGCATGGGCTGCCAAAATACAAGGTAATATTCAAATGGATATGTCATTCGCTATCATCCCAGTTTTCAACCAGACTAGGAGATTATACCGAGAGACTCACATGAAATACATGGTTAGCAACCGGGATAAGCCAAACAATACTCCCATTTATTCCATTCATTCCAATTTAGATTCTTTTATCTTATACAATGAAAGTGATATAAATAAGCAGATAATGGAAAATGAGGAGGTTTTCAAACCATCAGAAACACATTTCTCGTTACTGGACATAGATACTGATGACCAAAGCTCCAAGAAACCTTAAAAGCAGCTCAGTATCATGTATGAAAAGGAAGCTCTTTGGAGTATAAGATTTGACTGTTCTTGTGGAAAAAATGGTTCAGGGGCCAATATATGGATACACAATACTAATGAAGGTCATTCTTTTAGATTAGAATTCCAATGTACTAATAACATTGCGGAATATGAGGCCCTTCTCATTGGTCTGCACATACTTAAGGACTTAGGCACCAAGAAATTATCAGCCCAGGGAGATTCAGAACTTGTAATCAAGCAAATCAAAGGTGAATAGTCAGCGAAAAACCCAAGACTAAGAGAATACAGAAATGCAGCTTTAGAGATCCTCAAAACCATAGAGAAATATGAACTCACTTATATTCCTAGGATTCAAAATAGTTTGGAAAATGAGCTCGCCTTTGCTGCAAGTAATGGCCAAACACCATGCTTGAGTGACAAATATAGTATTCAGGTCAAACATCGCCCTACAGTACCAGATAATATTTACCATTGGAAAATATTCAAAGATGATGATCAAATTGATGACTTCTTACAATCTAGGAATGAATTTGAAGACACCAAAAAAGACTTAGAAAATGAAGAAAAGAAATACAGCCAAAAACAAGACCAAGAGCTAAATCCACCTTCTTGGATGAATCTAAACCTGATAGATCATTCATATGGAACTGAGATAGGAGAGGACATTCACCCAAGAGAACTCGAAGTCTTACATTGTGAAAATGACACCATACCCAGAGGGCTTGCGCCTCTAGAGGAATTGTTTGATTTTAACGATGTGGCCAAAAAGCCAAAAATGGAATCTACTGAGGTTGAAATAGAAGAATATAACATAGGAAGCTCGAAGGAACCTAGAAAGATGAAACTATCCAAAACCCTTCCGCCTCAAATAAAACATAAATACATCAAGTTGTTTAAAGAATTTAAAGATGTGTTCGCATGGGGATACCAGGATTTGAAATCATACGACACAAGCATCATCCAACATAAGATTCCCCTGAAAGAAAACCATAAGCCTTTCAAACAGAATTTAAGAAGGATAAACCCAGTATTATTACCTTTGGTTGAAAAATAAATAAAAAAGATGTATGATGCTGGGATAATAGTGTCTCTCCGGTTCTCTGAATGGGTCTCAAATCTAGTATTAGATAGGAAAAATACTGGAGAAATTAGACTCTGTATCGATTTCCGAAACCTAAATCGGGGATGTTTAAAGGACAACTATCCCTTGCCCAAAATGGACCACATACTTCAAAAGGTAGTAGGTGCTAAAAGGATCTCATTGCTTGATGGTTTTTCTGGTTATAACCAAGTGCTGGTTTACCCCACTGATCAACACAAAACAGCTTTCACTACACCTTGGGGCACCTTTATGTACGTTAAAATTCCTTTTGGATTGATGAATGCCGGTGCTACATTCCAAAGAGCCATGGACATAGCCTTCTCAGAAGACATAGGTTTTTTCATAGTCATATATCTTGACGATATTACGGTATATTCTAAATCAGATGAAGAACACCTGGTACACTTAAGAAAGGTTTTCAAGAAATGTAGAAAATATGGTTTATCCCTAAACCCCAGGAAAACACTTTTTGGTCTAGAAGAGGGAAAACTCCTAGGTCACATTATTTCGAAAGAGGGAATAAAAATAGACCCCTAGAGAATCAAAGGCATATTGCAAATAAGTCACCCCAGAAACATAAAGGAGCTGCAGTCATTTATCGGAAAGATAAATTTCTTGAGAAGATTCATCCCAAACCTTGCCGAACTCCTGAGAGATATCACAAATATGTTTAAAAAGGAGGTCGGGGTTAAATGGACTACATAAGCCAAAAAATATTTTGAACTTGTTAAAAAGGCCCTAACTGAAACACCAGTATTGATAAGTCTTGATTTCACCAAATATTTTTACATTTTTTCATCTGCCTCGGAACACACGATAGCTGTTGTATTTGTTGCAAAAAAATGCAGCCGGGCAAGAGCAACCCATTGCCTTTTTCAGCAAATCCCTAAGAGATGCTCCCTTGAAATATAACATCATGGAAAAATAGGCATTCGCATTGGTAAAAGCACTAAAATATTTCCGAGTGTACATATTACATTCTCATGTCATCTCTTTTGTCCCCAATGCTATCGTCAAGGACATTTTAAACCAAGATCCCAATGGTAAAAGGGGAAAATGGATCGATATCATCTTAGAATATGACTTAGAAATCCGACCTACCAAACTAGTTAAAGGACAAGGACTTGCAAGACTAATGGATGAAACCAACCTCCAAGCTTTAGATATAAATTTTGTTGATGCCTTAGAAGAACAGGAAGAATGCACATCCCCTCATGTTGAACAAATGTTTCTAGATTCACCTTGGTATGCAGATATTCTTTATGTATTATTTTATCTAAATGCTCCTCCAACTTTATAAAAAACAAAAGAAAGATTTCTTAAACAAAATTCTTTAAGGTTTTGAATTATAGATGGTCTTCTGTATTGGAAGAATCCCACTGGTATGCTGCTTAAATGTTTTCTTGAGTTTGATGCAGAGAAAATTATGCACGAAATGAATGAAGGGGAATGTGGGGGCCATCTCTACTGGAAAACCATAGTGAACAAAATCCTTAGATCCGGCTATTATTGGCTTACCTTATTTCTTGACACTCACTAGCTAGTTATGACATGCCATAAATGTCAGATTTTCGATGGCAAGAAAAAGCTTTTACCCTTGCTCTTGCACCCCATCATAGTTGAAGGACCCTTCCAGCAATGGGGCCTAGATTTTATTGGGGAAATTCACCCTTCCTCATCTGTTCAACATAAATGGATCCTCACAGCCACTGATTACTTTACCAAATGGATAGAAGCCATACCTTCCAGGAATGCCACCGATTCAGTCATCATCAAGTTCCTAGAAACCAATATCCTATCTAGATTTGATTGTCCCAGAAATATCATTACAGATAACGCCGCTGCCTTCTCCTCCAAAAGAATGGTTGAATTCTGTTACAAATATCACATTTCATTAGGACATTCCACAGCTTATTACCCTCAAGGTAATGGTTTAGCTGAGTCCTCTAACAAAAGCCTAGTCAACATCATCAAAAAACTTCTTGAACAAAATAAAAAAGCATGGCATGGAAAACTAGTACACGCACTATGGGCCGATATACTAACCACCAAAAAATCCATAGGTATGTCTCCTTACCAACTATTTTATGGCATAGATGCCATTTTCCCAACATCTCTAGGGGTTCCAGTAATGAAGCTATTGCAGGAAGTTCAAATAGAAGAAAATGACATGCAAAGAAGGGTAAATCAAACTATCCATTTACAGCAAACCAGAGAAGAAGTTTACCAAAAGGTTCAGTTAGCACAAGACAAAATAAAACAGATTTTTGATAGAAGGACCAAGGAAAATTATTTTCAGATTGGAGACAATGTGTTAAAATGGGATTCTAGAAGAGAAGACAAAGGTAAACATGGTAAGTTTGAAAACTTATGGAAGGGGCCTTTCATCATCAGCTCAGTTAGCGGAAACAATGCCTTTTTCTTGCAAGAACCCGATGGAACTGAAGCTTTTGGGGGTCCTGTGAATGGCAGGACATTAAAGCATTATTTTTGTCAGGAGCTCCAATTTTAAAACATTTTCAATCATTGTATATATCACTATTTGAAAAATAGATAAAACAGAAAAGTAAAAAACAATAGAAGAATAGAAAAGAGGGCAGTTGAAAAATACAAAAAGGCCCCATGTTCCAAAAAATAGTCATTCAGAAAGCGTGCAAGTCTAAATGACGCTACTAGTACTCAAATGTCTTGTTCAATTATCTAGCCTAATCATAGATGAACATGTTTAAATTTATTTGTTGATAAGTTAGTGAGTGAAAAAGATGGTCAACATTGTGTAAGCTTGACTTATCAAAGAGAGTAGATTAGGAAAAGATACTGGTTCCACATGCTCAAAACAGAACCAAAGAGGGAAGCGGGGATGAAAAACAAATTGTGCATCTTAGCCCTGTTTTTCCTAGTTTCCATTTTATGCAAAATAATATTTGTGTGCAGCTTGTCTTTCATGCCGCAAATACATGACAAATAAAAAATATATATTGTCAAAGGGGTTGCTAGTCCAAATGCACCCAAATGAAGAAAAAATGTTAGGAAAGATAGTGGGGTAGGTAGAAATATCATTGATGCTAATCATGCTGTCATTTTCAGAAGTAGCATCAACGAAGAATGAATTTTGCGTCAATGGGTAAGGCACTGGTCTTCATAAGCCAAATATTTGAAATTCTGGAAACCTCCTGAAAAGGAGCTGCCCTCCCCAAATGAAGCCACTGTTAGTCATCAGTATTTTTCACTTGTTGGTGATGACTAGTTGTAATAGCCAAGTTTTCTAGCAGCTAATCTAAAAATTTGTCAAATTTTCCAGCTGAAAAACACCTATAAATTTTTTCTTCCCTCCTACCTTTCAGCCTGCCCATGACGAGATGAAACCTCATTATCAAATCCTACCTAGCCTCAGCCATACTAGTTTGCCCATAAGCTCTAAAGAAACAATCCAAATCTGTCCAAAATCGTCTCTCCTAAGTTAGGAAGTGGCACTTTAGGCATTTCTCCCTTGGCAAACTATCCTAAAGACAAAAAACCTCCATCTGCTATAGACTAGTCATAACAGACCTTCCCATTCTGCAAATAAAGTTGGTTACAGCCCTAGGTCGCGCCACTAATACACCCTCAAGTCTCAGCAATACATGGACCATAAGTCAAACTGATTCTAGGTGTTTTTACAAGTGTTTTAATGGATCTTTCAAGGACAGAGGCATACCAACATCTCAGAAGACAATATTTGGCTCCACATGAGAAGACAACTGCTTCTCAATGTGATCTTGAGCTTGGGATGCAGCCAAAGAGTGGAGATTTTTTCATTAAGCTCTTGCGATCACATTCAAAGCCTGAAAGGACAGTGAAAGAAAAATAACATTGTCGAAGGGCTAATGATATGACATGACTGAAAAACCTCCTTCATCTATAAGCAGAGGGTTTGAAGACTGAAGAACCTCCTTCATTTCACAAGTAGAGGGTTAGGAGCACCTCCTTCATCTATAAGCAGAGGGAAAATGGACAAAGTTTGATTTTAAGAGTTGCAACTGACTGTAAGACAAATTTTTTGATGAATAGTGAGACAGTGACTAAGGTTTTTTGAAGTAAAGTGATGATTGAAGGCAGAGGCCAAGCAGTGAGTTTTAAAAATGATTTGCATGAGTTCACTATTATTGAGTTACAATGTGAAACTAATAGGTTTATCATCAGTGAAGAAATATTATTAAACTGATAACCAAAGGAGTTAAAGGGGTCTTGGTCTCAAAGTAACCTCTGCCATCATGTTCAAAAGGAAACAAGCATATGTCAAATAAGGCCTCCTTCATAAGAAAAGTAAAGGAGCTCATCATGGTTTGAAGATAAAAATAAATCATGGCATATGGAAAAGACTCTAAAGAGACTGCTCTCCAAAAAGAGGTGAAATAAATGAAAACCCAGGCTTCTTGCAGACCTCCTTCACAGAAGAACTAAAAGGCAGCTCTCCCTTGTTCAATTTTCAAATCTAGAGCATCATCCCTGTTTTATCTCCTTAAAACTGAAAGCTGGATCATTTTGGCAAACCTGAAGATAAGTTAATGTTTTTTGGATTGAGGGCCTTATGTAAACAGGATTTGCACTTACAGTGTCCAAGGAGTTTTTTACCCACAGTCAAAGAGAAGCTCAAATAGCACAAGTGACAGCAGATGAGCAATACAAATACAAGAGATGGAAAAGGGATATTGAATTTATAGTTAAGTTTATTCCCCAGTAAAAAGGTAGTGCCACTCAAAAGACACATCAACAACCCTTCATATGGCTCAGAGCAAAATTTCCTCCCACAGTGCAGATATCAAAAGGGAAAACAATTTTTCTCTCCAATAGGAAATAGTGAAAGTTTTTTAAGTCTTAAAAGGGCTTGTTTTATTTCAAAAAGGAGGTCGGGTTTATAAAACAAGCGGTCATCATCACTATGACATTTTTTCAAATAAAAAGGTATTAGGTTGTGTTTTAAAGAAAAGGGATTCAAGTCTTGTTTAAAAAAAAGGGCATTTTCAAACCTTTCTTCCAAAACCCTCACCAATCAAATACAAAAGGGACTTTGGCTTGTTCATTTTCAAAAAGGGATGAGAACCGTTGCAAACCCTTTTTGAATCTCTCAAAACACAAGACAAACTCCCCTTGTTTTTTCCCTGGATCAGAGAAAGAAGTTTTGAACAAATTAGCAGAATTTTTTGGGTTTAAAGGTTACATGGCGCGCCTGTACAACTACACGGCGCGTTCAGGCGCATTTTTTATGCAGGAATAAAAAGCCGCGCGACGCGCCTGTAGGAGCGTGCGGCGCACCTGTAGGTGTTGGTCACGTCGACCCGACAGGTGACTCGACAGTTTTTTTGCGCGACGCTCTCCCATTATAAACGTGTCGCGCATGGTTTAAGCCATCAAAACGCCTCCAAGAGTTTTTAAAAGATGCTCAAACTCCTCGAACAAGGTTGCCATCGTGTCTCAAGGTATTTTGTCTTTCCCCCTTGCTAAATTCAAATTGCTAGACAGTGTTTGAGGTAGTAAAAGCCTTGGTGTAAATCAAGATATTTTGAGTGAATGTTTTGAAAGAGGGTTACAGTTGGTTGATAATTAAGTGTGAATTCTAGCTTCAAGGAGCCTAAAACTGCCCTTAAAGGTGCTAAAACATCATACTCCTATTCTAGTGGGTTTGTCAAACATCAAGGACATCCTAACTGCTGTAGCACAAAACATAAACTCTATCAGCTGTGTGCATTAGTGAAGACAATGTTAAGGAGGGTTGAAGTTTTTGTTTAAAGATTCGGGCTTGCAATAGTTATGATCGCCCAGCACTGACATAGTGAAAATGATGGGTTTTTATTGATGTCTAAGGACTTTATAAACTGCCCTCAAAACAGTATTGAAAGGTGTAAGGCACTGTTTAGACAGGGAAACTAAGTGTTGAAAATTGAAAGCAGTAGACCTGATTTCAAACAACAGTAATCATTCTACAAGTTTTTTGCCATTTCAAAGGTTTCCTCGGTCGAGTAAAAAGCAAAAAATCAGTGCTACCCTCTTTGTCTATGAAGCATGTTTTGAGTGAAGCTACTTAAAATTTTGGAGGTTGTTCTTGTCTGACTGTGGGTGAGGAATAGTGAATACAAGGGCAGTGTTTTGGTTAAGAGGAGTTTTCGTTGTTTGACTGCTACAGGGCTGTTTGTGCTCACACCAAAACACAAGTAGCTTGATGACTTTACCTACAGTGACCTTTTAACTGTGTATATTACATTTTGATTGACTGTGTGCTTACCATTAAAACTATTTTTTGAGTGGCATGCATAGGGAAAAACAGTGTTTTGGAAAGAGCAGAGAATTTTGTGTTAAAAGGTCATCTCACACAGCATTTTGAAACCAAATTCACCTTGATCAAACAGTGATTGAAAGAGAGGGCAGAGTTTTGTTTGAGAACACATTTCTTGAAATCCTTTTGGAGGAAGTTTGATTTTGCAGAGAGCATCTAGTACAAGATGCCTCCCAGGCAGGATAGTAGGAGTGGTTTACATAAGCGATTTGAGCCTACTTCTACTGAAGAAGTGAATTCCCACCCATCAGTCTTATTCAATTTCCATGAGGTGGGATGTTTAGATTTTTGCCAAAGGGTGCAAGAGGTAAAGAGTTTTTCTCCTTTGACACACCTTTGCACTTTGAGGTTCAGAGACAAGAATTTCCAATTGGCAGGCCTTGACTTCAATTTATCCCCAAGATCCATCTCCAAAGCCACTCGAATTCCCTATATTGGTGAGAAATGGTTTAAGCAAATCCATTTGGACTTAGATGATTACAAGCCCTTTCTAAAGCCTGAACACAGAGATGCTTGTCCTTCTATTTTCCCTTTCTCATATCTTTTAACCAGCTACGCCCCTCTCATGAAGATTATCATGAAGTAATTTACTTGTGAGGGAAGATTCTCCCGAATTTATGCATATCACATTCGACTGCTCATGCATTTCACAAGGACCAAGCAGCTAAATCTTCCTTTCTTCTTGCACAAGACATTGAGAAAATGGCCTCCAATATCCAGAAGAGGCCTCCTTCACAGCAAATAGCTTGTCTCTTCCATCACTCTCTCATCAAAATCATCATTCTTCATCAGCTTGAAAAGGAGAGGTCTCTTGGGATGTTTTCATCACTCATCCGGATTTCTCCACTATCCCTCCAGTCCATACATCCCCTACATCTCCTACTCATCGCCCCTTGCCTTCTTCTAGCAGGCCTACTCCTAAAAGGCTCAATTTTACTACAGAACAAACAAAGGAACATGAAGAAGGAGAAGGAAGTGACCAACAAGAGGATGAAGGGTAGCAGCATGAAGAACAACACACTGATGATGAAGGGCAGCAGCATGACAGTGACGAGGGTGAACAGCAGACTCATGATGAGGCTGAACAAAAACCTTATGATGATAGACAACAACATCACAGTGGTGATGAACAACAGCAAGGGAAAGAGGAAGAAAGTGTTGAACAGCACCATGATAGTGTTGAGCAAGGGCAGCCTAAAGAGGACACACAAAAGTCCTATGAGATAGAGCAGCAGCATGAAGATGATGAAAAGGGACATGACAGTGATGAGCAAGGGCAACCTCAAGAAGAACAACAGCCTCCTCAAGAATAACATCAAACTCAAAAGGATGACAAGCAAGATGACAAAGGTAAAGGGGTCATGCCCTCTTCTCCTAAAAAGGCCAAGCCTCGGACAACAAAGAAGAGAGTGCCTAGAGTGGTCACTCCAAATCTGACAAAGGCTCTCCGAAGTAAAGGAGAATTTCCAAAAAGGCCTATCATTGATTTTCCTAGGAGGAAGAGCACTAGACTAGCCACCCAAAGCAAAGGGAAGGGAAAGGTAGAAGGAAGTCATGAACATGAGAGTGCATTCGAAATCATCCAAGTCCAAAGCGATGATAGTGATAATGAGGCCCGGATTCTAGAAAACCTTTTGATCCATAGGGAAGGCCAAATTGATGCATTGAAGGATGATCTTCATAGGGCAAGGAATTTCAATCGATTTTTGCAAATTCAAAATAGGCAAATGAGTGTCCATATGGCTGTTTATGAAACACGGGCGACTAAATAGAAGAAGGAGGCCTCCAAAGCCCAAGAAATGTTGTAAGAACTCATGGGCGAGTTTGATGAAAGTGAAGGCGAAGATCAGCCTAAGTGAAAGAGGCCTAGAACCATGGGGCTTAAAAAGGCCCTTGAAAATAAAAAAGAAGAGGAAAATTCCCTTCTCCAATCTACCCCTCTCACTGCATTGTTTGAACAAGAGATAGAGAACAATAAGGAGGCGTGGCTTGAGAGAGTAAATGACCATTTGGAGAAGAATTTGGAGAGGGAAAATAGGGATTTAGACCTTCAAAGGATAATGACAAGGCATTACAAAAAGTTAAATCAGTTCACCCGACGCAAGTTGAAGGCTGCTCAAGAAAGGCTCAAGGAGGCTAAAGGGAAGCACCCGACACAGAAAGTGAGGAAAGACACATCAAGACTTCATATTTTGGCCTCTGCTTCACAACATGTTGTTGAGAACCCTTGAGGGTCATGCTCACCAATTTTGGGCGATTTTCGGCATATTTTGGTTTTTTGGCATTTTTGGGTTTTGGGCCAAAACTCATGGGCTTCGCCATTTCAATTTGGGGGATCATCAAAGGAGGAGGATGGTATCATTGGATGCCATAATTTTAGGAGCACACACTTAGCTATTTTCAGGACATTTGAAGATCATTTTCCCCCCTGAAATGGTGGAAAATGCTCGCTTTATCTACACTCTGCGCGTCTATCAACAAACTTTATTTTTTGGTTTTTTACACACAGGCTTATTTTTGGAGGAATTCTAGGCATTAGATTGAGAAAATTCTAGTTTCTCCATAAACTAGACACTCAGATATTTCCAACGAGCTATCACGAGCCTCGTTTCGACATCGGGAAGGCTGCCAAAATTTGCCAGCAAGTTAGGGGACCTTTTGTTGATGTAATTTTTGAGTATTTTCGTAAAATTTGAACCTTTAAAAACTACTTTTTCCTCATGTGCGTTTAGCTATTTTTGCACATGAGAAGTTATGAAAAGTAAATTTAATTCCATCTTTTAGCATTTTTTAGATATTTTATGAGATATTTTGTGCCTTGGGCTTTGCAAAGCCTCAAGGACAAGTTTAGATATTTTGAATAGGCCAATGAGAGTGCAAATTGAACTAAGAGGTTTTCCTCACTTGAGCCTATATATTCGAAAGGATTTCATTGTAAAAAAGGCTGAAGTTGATGATAGAAACATATATGGTCATATAAGCTTTGGAAGAAATACTTGTCTCATGCTCTTGGATAGTCTCTTGGATGTTCTTGGTTGATGAAAGAGGATTGTTGTTGGATTCCATGACTTGGTAGAATGGTATAGTGTCTCTTTCTTTGTTTTGTTTTCTAGTTTTCATTCATGAAGCCATGTTTCTTGCTTACTATAGATCAATAGAGAAAATATTTGAGACATGCCCTTGGTGGCACCTCAAATTTCCTGTTTCTTCATAGCTTCTATGTTTTCTTCATCCTTAGTCACATTAAAGAAGTCTTGATTGCTCTTTAATAACTTAAGGATATTGTTGCTTATTTGATTCATGGTTTTATGCATGCTAAGTATGATTTACGGTACGCCCTGCTTACTCATGGCTAGCCATAGCTCTATCCATGAAATTTCTCTTTGACTGATTAGATTGTCATTTTTTGAACCAAGGAGGTCTTGTTCCGATCTTGCCCTTTGCCTAAGACTATGCAATCTTGTTTTCAAAGTGCCCAATAATTTGAAGTACTGTGTTTAGGCGTTCTGGCATAGTGATTTGAGTTGTTTGTCTCTCTTCAGTGTATTTCCCAAAAGTCTGATAGTCATTTCCCAAAGTTAGAGAGTTATATATCTCTATGCATGGCTTGAATGTTTATTTCTATGTATTGATTAGCTTATAGTTACATTTCTCATGATTAATGGTTTGCCCTACCATGTTTATGTCAACTGTTAAACTAGTTATGCTTGAAATCCTTTGTTGTTCCCAAACTTGATGTTCATTTTATTCCATTTTGCCCAAAGATCCTTTCTACCTCAAATCAAATCAGCCCTTCAACAACCTTGTATCACCATCTGATAGCTTTTTTAACCTTTTCGACCCCATAGCCCAGTTGATCTTACATCTTTTTACCTATCTTATATCTTTGATCAGTTTTATCCCTCACAATCTAAAAACCAAAACCAAAAAACCTAGTTCATAACTAGCCTAAAATCATAACACAATAAGAAAAACACACAGATATCCCTTACACATATAGAGAGAGCCCTCTTTGAGTCTAGGAAGGCTAGGTCCTTGGGCTCCAAAGATTGGTTTGATGTTACACTGTCATTTGGTTTTCCAATCAGCCAAATCACGGGACCCTAACAGGAACAAAATCTGGAAAGGAATAGCAACTTGTAACTCCTACGCACACACAACAACTGTAACCCAAATATCTACTATGAATCAGAAATATCCAATAACTAGAAATGGAACAAAAATATGATTTGAACAGAAATTACAAACTTAACTAATCTCAATCTATCGCCAGCCAATATTGCAGATCAATCAATCATAAAGAATAATAACTTAGAGTTGAATACAGAACATCAAAGCTTTAATAATGAAAGCATAATAAATGAACATCAAAGTAAATAGAAATGCAATTTGTTAATGCATCTGTATTCAATCTAACAGTAGTAAATCAAATCAAAATAAACAGTAGACACACTTCACACAACAGAAATAAAAGAATAGAAATACAAACAGTAGATCGCTCCACCAGGGCCGAGCCCTCAACCGCCGGTGAAAGCGTCGTTGGGCTACTGCAGAGCTTGAGAAATGGAACGAGAACGCCTCTTTATATTAATAAAACATGAATAGATTTTACATTAGTTTCTCTTTGCTCACAAGATTCAAGGAATTATAGTGTTACAAAGGGAGTTCAATAATCATCCATTGTTTTCCATCCTCGATAATACACAATACATGCTCTCCTTTTATAATCAGAAGGAACATAAATTAAATAGAAAATATGATCTCCCATAACAATATTGGATTGTTCCTAACAACTTGATCAACCAGAAAATACATTTCCAAAAATCTTTCAACAAGAGCAAGGCGAATTTGGCTTTGCAGTTGAGATTTGGAGGATGGCCGCAACAAAAAATATGAGAAAATTGTGCTCAAATAACCTTGCGTTTCTCTCAATACAGGCCGAATTTGGGAAAACCGTTCTTCGCTAAATTTAATTGGGTCTGTTTTGGACAAAACCCATGTTCCAGATTTTCTAGATTCTTCTTCATTTGCTCAGAATCTCAACCGCAAAACTGTCACTTCTTATTTCATGATGATTTGGAAATCAAATCTGCAGTCTGGAAAATATCTTGGAGGCTAAAATGGTGAGTGATATTAATAAACCATCATTGATAAAATTATGCATAATAATCATCAATTTATTAAAAATAAAGGAGAAGAAATAATATTCATCCATACGAGCATAAATCATTATAAAATGGATTTATATGATAAATTATAATAAATGATATGATAAAGAAGAGTAAAAATGGATGAAATAAGTGTTAAAAAGTGGTTGTATTCACGGCCCAACATACCCCCAAACTGAATATATTGCATGCCCTCATGCAATCCAAAACTGAATATATTGCATGTCCTCATGCAATCCAAAGACAAAACCCATGTGTTAACCAAGTAAAGAAAATTGTTCATCCCAACCCATGAAATGGATGGAACAAATGCATGTTTCCTCAAATAATGAAAATTAAATTTTAGCAATAGAGGCATAACAATTTTTACATTTGACGTTCAACTATATGTATATGAAGTTGTAGAAAAATGTGACATAAGTAACAACAACCCTCATAAATCATTTTCTCAAAAATCAGATCGTTTTGATGCACGGATCATGAGATATAAACAAAATGGTTGTAGGTGATAGTGCATAATTTTTGAAATTTTATGAACTAATTTAGTGTGAAATTATCTGGGTTTGTGTATTTTAATGATACCTCTTTGTTATCCAGAAATCATAAGAATTCAGTTCATAGTTTTAAAGATATATGCAAATCAATTTCTGCACTATATACAAATGAAATTGTATGCCTTAAATGAGAAAGAAAGTGGAAAACATCCATCATGTGTAGCAATTCCCCCCCCAAACTGAAGAATTAGCATGTCCTCATGCGATGCTAGAAAACAAAGAGAGGTGGTTTCTACAATCTGTTGAAATCGATACTTGGTATAAAACAACATGGAATAATGGAGGTGTTGAGAATGAATAAGAATATC
Source organism: Pinus albicaulis (assembly GCA_034641835.2). Lineage (NCBI taxonomy): Eukaryota > Viridiplantae > Streptophyta > Pinopsida > Pinales > Pinaceae > Pinus > Pinus albicaulis. The sequence continues at coordinate 25,892 of JAXQQM020068150.1, read as the reverse complement.
AATGGATGATAAAGAATATTACTGACATGGTCATAAGAAATAAATGAAGGAAATCAACACTCCCCCAAACTGAAAGATGAGACGTGTCTAAAAAAATGGGAAGTGGTAAAGATGTGGAATGAATGATGATAAATAATGCTCAATGGATTTTCATGAAATTCTCCTAAATTCATAATAAATCAGAAAATTATGCTATTTTACCTCAAGTGTTACTTCCGAAAAAATGGAATGACATGTAGGGATTGGCCTTTGTTGAAGCTAATGTAGGCTGAGCGAATACTGAAAGTGATGCAAAAGGTGGAAGCCATGCAAGCACATCATGTCTAAAGAATTGTGCACGTTCACGAACCTTTGTTGTTAATTGCAATAGTGTGGTCGTGCTGCGAATAGAATTTTCCCCAATACTTGTTGTTCTCCTGTAAAAAAATCACAATTTTGTATGCAATTTTCATGAAGCCACAATTTCAGTTTGGAATGGCAACAGATAAGATGCATGCAAAAAATTTCAAGCAGAATTTTTTTTGTAAAAATGCAGTATCAATATTGTGGCAAATCAACAAAATAGAAAAGCAGCGTATTGCACAGCAATTGTACAGCATGGAAAGGCATATATACTTATGATACAATCAATGAAATTATAGCATTTACTGAAATCCATGCATGTGATAAATCGTAAACAGATATAGAAGCGTTTTGTAATGATTCAAGGATAAGGAGAAGGGACAGCTTAAGATAAACATAAGTACAAATGCATTTATTACCCACTTAAACTAATGTGATCGATTTATGATGATTTTCATGTATAATAGGTTCGAAATCAAAGGTTAAGGATTCATACTTTCATCTGATATTTAAATAGAGATATAGGAAAAATGGTTTAATATTACTATTGATGTGTATAAATGTGACTCCAATACCATCAGCAGAGCTCTGTTGCCCACAGGTGTCCATAACCTTGACAGAGTTGCTCTTTCACCCTTGGAACCATTATCCTTTATTTATGCTGAGGAAGTGCTTGTTAATTGTCATAACGGAGGCCATTGTGCTGGCTTGGTGACCAGATAAATCACAATGTCATTCACTGGGAAGAAGTGAAAAGTGGGCAGGTCGGCTCGTGATGAGACCTCATGTTCCAAGGACTTCTTAATTTTTTCAATTGTCCATTGGACCATATCCCTGGTTTGGTGGCCATGATGGGAATGCCACTTCACTTGATTCCTTATGAACATGGTAGGCCGGCTTTTGATGAGACCCCTTATCCTCCATCTGTCAAATTATAAAATTACTAATGAAATATGTAAATATTTTTCTTTTCATATAGCACTTTCCTATTTATTCATAAAGGATGGCTCAGCACTCCTTAAGAGTAGGGATGGTAGAAGAAGTCTGAACAGCTTAATAGAAAAGAATATTCCCTTGTTCCTACTCTATAAGTAAAAATAAAAGAAAGTTATAAAATATGGGAAAGAACCAACATGATAAATATAATCGATCATATGAATTTAGTGGTAATAAGACAACAAAATCATGTTATTGATTATGTCCATTTTTCCTTTTTCTTATCAATACTAAAAAACTTTCTTAAAAATGACGATTTCTTTTGATTTGCTGATTATAGTAAGCTTTAATTTGTATGATTGTGTATCCTTTCATAAATTGTATGTTTGCCTTTCAAAAAGTCATGAAAAATTCAAAAAAAGTTCTAGAAATGTTTTTTTTTTTTTAAATAATAAAAATGCACTCAAAAGGTGTTGTTCCTTTGGAGAGGAACAACAAAAACAATCTGTGAAAATGTTGTTCCTTTGGAAAGGAACAGCAAGAATAATTTGCGAAAATGTTGTTCCTTTGGAAAGGAACAGCAAGAATAGTCGGTGCTGTTCCTTTTGAAGGGAACAAAAAAACTGTTGTTCCTTTTGAAAGGAACATCAAAAACATGCAACAAAAATGTTGAAAAAAACAAAACTAATTAGCGAAAATGTTGTTCCTTTTGAAAGGAACAACAAAAATAAACACATAAACGCACTGCTTCTTAAGAGGAACGACTGTTGTTCCTTAAGAGGAACAATAACTGTCCCTTAAGAGGAACAACAAACAAATATAAACACGCAAAAAGGAAAAAAATAGAGGAAAGAACAAAGCTAATATGCAATCCATTGCTAAGCAAATCCAATCAAATAGAGAGGAAAGTTTATGTACAAGTTTCAAGAAAAAGTAATTTTTTACAGAATTGGTGCCACTGAAGAATTGCGTTCTGCAATTGAAACTTGCATGGTGGGGTCTTTATTGTTCAATTACCACTGGAGTGGAAATTATAATTTGAAGATATTGACCTGTGAAGCACAAAAACATAAAATAAATCAGAAAAGAAACAACACTTATTAAGTTACAACAGCTATGATGTTATTTCTAAGAGAATATCAAATCTATTAATGGAAAAAAATGATCTTTTGAAAAATGTTTGGCAGCAGTGACATGAATCTTGAAATGAGAACCAATTCCTCATTTCTTCTTATTATAAATCTGTTGAGTAATGAACTGGATGAAATTCCCTTGTTTCACTAAATTCTTTTCAGGAATCGCTCGTCCATAAATTGACCTTCTTTGTTCTCCTAAGACCTGCAAAAAAACGAGTGTCTACCTACAATAAAACATTAAATCGTGGAGAAAGAGAGGTGCACGGCTCCCCTAATCCAAGAATTATGCAAAAAAACTAACAAGTAGTTACTCTATAGAACAAATCCATGGACAAAGTAAAATTAATTTATTACCTGCGGGAGAGCAGTGGCCAATCATGCTAACCTGCAGTGTTTCAATCATAAATTATTTGTTTTTCGTCCGATTCGAGTGATTCCAAATCCAAATGAGATCTAATTCGAAGGCTTATCTCCAATATAAACATGTTTTAAAAATTCCATGTAATGGTATGTTAAACTTGCTTAGAACAACCTGCATAATAGAGTCATTTTCGATTTTCCAGCTCAGACCAACAGTTGGTATTTCAAGCATAAATTATTCTTTTAATGGCAGATTGAACTGATTCAAATTGGACCTTAAATTATATTCATTTATTGATCTCCAATAAAAACAAGTTTTGAATACAAGAAGAATTGATGGGTTAAATATGCTAGGGAACAGCCGAGAAAACAGAGTTTCATGAGTGCTGATTTATGATAGGCAGTCAGTATTTTGGTCATAAATTCCTCATACGATATTGAAATTGAGTGATTCAAATTAATTTGTAAGCTAGATTCATAGAGGAATATACCATAGAAATATGTTTTAAAAATATAATCATTTAGGCCTCCAAAACATGACTGCCCCAACTTTGTTTTCAGAAATTTCATCAAGCCCGCAAGCCAAAAAAATGATATTCAAACAATTTTTTTATATTGATGATAAAAATGAATATGAGTGTTTGTAGAATTTTTATTTTCAATATAATTCATATACATACACAAATAAATTAGAATATTTATCATCAATGTTGATTTCCACAGCATGTTGCAACAAATAAAAAACTATTTTTACAAAAATAAAATAATAAAAAAGAAAATGTGTTTATTTTATTTCCTTAATTATTTTATTTTCTCCACTAATATACTCTTCTTTGAAAATCGAATATGCTTATGTATAATATTATTCCCAGTGGAGCCATTTCCAAAATAAGGCCTCTAGTGTGTACATACCCAGATTTGGAAAATGCATGTTGATAAATAGTAGGGTATGAGAGGCCAACTTCCCTTCTTGTAAAAACAATTGGGCAAGAATTCTCAATTTCTTGGGAATCTTGCTCAGTCTCTTCTGTTTGGATATGTACCTCAGCAAAGGCTACAGATGGTGACTCTGTGGCCTGAAGGGAAGTAGTAGGTTGTCTAGAAATAACTTTCCTAGGTCCTAATGATGGCTGAGATTCAGTTTTCTTAAGAATTTTGTTAATAAGGTCCTTCTCCCAAGGGTCACCAGTCCCTTAGGTTTTTCAAGTTTGGGAGGAATTTTGTCTTGTTTAGATTTTCTAGTCATTTAAAACAACAAGCCTTCATTCCTACCTAAAGAAAGAAAAATTTACCCAATTCTGCTGTGAAGCGGGCAGTTAGAAAGTATGTTCCTTGTTTGGTGCGCAGATTCTTACCTTCCGTCTTTAAAACCCAATTCTTCCCAAGAAGAAAAAGGTCAAATGTGCATCACTCCTTCTAAATATCATACACTCTCCCCGGCAATGGCACCAAAATGTCGAGGCATAAAAGGTGTCTTTTTAACGCCTATTTATCTCACATTAATTATCAATCCGGGAGCGACTTTTTATTTCAAGAGTGTACTCCGTCTGAGGCTGCAATTCATCTAAGAGCAATGCTGTGAAGATGTAGTACAAAATTCTAAATTCAAGAATAAACAAATTCTTGTAAATGAACCTAATTACAAATGGAAATGCTCTGAAACTCGAATTAAATCAAACTGCAAAACATCGATTAGGGATACAGTAGCAATAACTCTTCTCCTTAGAAATCGATGCAAGATAACTAATCTGGGGACTTGGAAGCAATAACCTCTATCCTCTACAGTTGGTGATCTTAAAGCAATCGAAATGAAAGCAAACTCAATCTTCGTGCTGATGAAAGTAACTGAAAGGAACAAAATCTGGAAAGGAATAGCAACTTGTAACTCCTACACACACACAGGAACTGTAACCAAACTATCTGCTATGAATCAAAAATAAACAATAACTAGAAATGGAAGAGAAATATGTTTTGAACAGCAATTACAAACTTAACTAATCTCAATCTATTTCCGGCCAATATTACAGATCAATCAATCATAAAGAATAATAACTTATAGTCAAATACAAAACAATAAAGATTTTATAATGATAGCAGAATAAATAAACAACAAATTAAATAGCAATGCAATTCATTAATGGGTCTGTATTCAATCTAACAGCAGTCAATCAAATCAAAATAAATAGTAGACACTTCACACAACAGAAATAAAAGAATAGAAATGCAAACAGCGGATCGCTCCACCAGGGTCGGGCCCTCAACTGCCAGTGAAAGCACCGCTGGGCTACTGCAGAGCTTGAGAAATGGAACGAGAACGCCTCTTTATATTAATAAAACATGAATAGCTTTTACATCAGTTGCTCTTTTCTCACAAGAGTCAAGGAATTATAGTGTTACAAAGGGAATTCAATAATCATCCATTGTTTTCCATCCTCTCCAATACACAATACATGCTCTCCTTTTATAATCAGAAGGAAGAGAAATTAAATAACAAATATGATCTCCCATAACAATATTGGATTTTTCCTAACAACTTGATCAACCAGAAAATACATTTCCAACAATCTTTCAATAAGAGCAAGGCGAATTTGGCTTTGCAGTTGAGATTTGGAGGACGGTCGCAACAACAAATCTAAGAAAAGCGTGCTCAAATAACTCTTCGTTTCTCTCAATACAGGCCGAATTTGGGCAAACTGTTCTTAGAAAAGTTAATTGGGCCCATTCTAGACAAAACCCATGTTCCGGATTTTCCCGATTCTTCTTCATTTGCTTAGAATCTAAACCAAAATTAAAGGGATTTACATATAACTACTTTTTTACTCTTTTTTATTAAATCAAAACAATACTTCACATGGGAGTCTTCCATCTAGGCCAAATGTAGATTGAAACCATCCAAAACTTAAATCAAAACATTTAACATGTTATATCTTGAAACATTTAACATTTAACATTAAATCAAAATTAAAGGGATTTACATATAACTACTTTAATTTTTTTGAATATATCAAAACAATACTTCAAATAGGAGTATCTTCCATCTAGGCCAAATGTAGATTGAAACCATCCAAAATTTAGATCAAAACATTTAACATTTAACATTAAATCAAAATTAAAGGGATTTACATATACAACTGCTTCTTTACTCTTTTTGATTTAATGAAAATAATACTTCACATGGGAGTCTTCCATCTAGGCCAAATGTAGATTGAAACCATCCAAAACTTAGATCAAAAAATTTAACATTATATCAAAACATTTAACATTTAACATTAAATCAAAATTAAAGGATTTACATATACATAACTGTAATGAACATAATGTACATAGTGAGACCCATCAACTGGGTTTCCTAACTAGCCAACACTAGAGGTGGTCTGAATCAAAAAAACAGAAAAGGGGTTGCCCATAACCGAGAAAAAGCTAAAGAGGACTTGACATCAGGCTATCTATTGATGTGTGTAGGAGGATTCTCCTCCACAATTGGACAACCATAGTCCTTCAGATCATCATATACTCCCTTGGAGTGCTGGGAGGAGTTGTCACTGCTTGCGCCATCGTTGTTGGAGCTCGTCGGGTTGGATTTGACTAGAAGAGCTTTCGACTTCCTAGTGTTATGGGGCTGATGGGTTGGGATGGTGGACTTTATCCACTGCTTCCTGGAACTAAAGCACCTTCATCTTGCGGCTCCTCCTGAAGAGAGATGGAAATGGTCGTCATAATTCGCGGTCTGACCATAGCGCTGGTGAAGTGAAATCGTGCTTCATTGCTTGCTAGAGGAGGGTGGCTACCTGTGTCATGGATGGAAAGAGGATGGCGAGAGCCAGCACTCCTGCCCTCTCCATCCTTACCCACACCTCCCCTTTTGCAACGCATCCGTTATCTACGCATGGGGTCTTCCATAGGCCAAATGTAGATTGAAACCATCAAAAACTTAGATAAAAAAATTTACAACATTTACCATTAAATCAAAATTAAAGGGATTTACATTTAAAAAATTTAACATTAAATCAAAATTAAAGGGATTTACATTAAATGTAGATTAAAATGGTATCCAAAACTTATTTTTAAATTTTTTTTGATTATATCACAACATTACTTCACATGATTAATGTACTTCAACCATCCAAAACTTGGGTTTTAAAAACTTTTTGATTATATCACAACATTACTTGACATGCCATCCAATTGTAGTTCAACTATCCAATAAAAACATTTAATATTATATCACATGTGCCAAATGTAGATTGAAACCATCCAAAACTTAAGTTTTAATTTTTTTTTTTATTATATATCATGCAACATTACTTCACATGCCATGCTAATTATAGTTCATCCAATAGAAACATTTAACATTATATCACATGTGCCAAATGTAAATTGAAACCATCCAAAAATTAAGTTTTAAAAACTTTTTGATTATATATCGTGCAACATTAAAACATTAAACATTTAACATTAAATATCACATGCCAAATGTAGATTGAAACCATAAAAAACTTGAGTTTTAAAAACTTTTTGATTATATCATACATAAAATTACTTCACATGCCATGCCATGCCAATTATAGTTCAACCATTCAATAAAAACATTTAACATTATATCACATGCCAAATGTAGATTGAAACCATGCAAAACTTAACTTTTAATTTAACAAAAAAATATAGATCACAACATTACTTCACATGCCAAATGTACTTCAAGCATCCAAAACTTAAATTTTAAAAACAAAACAAATTATAACACATCATTACATAACATGCCAAATGTAGTTCAAAAGCAAAACAAAACTTAAATTTTAAAAACAAAAAAAATTATAAGACATCATTACATAACATGCCAAATGTAGTTCAAAAGAGAAACATTAATTTATAGAAGCAAAACATTAATTTATATATGACAACATTACTAGTAGTTCAATTATCCAAAACTTAAAAGTTTTAAAAACCAAAAAAATTATATAACAACATCACTTCACATTCACATGCCAAAAGTACTAAAACCATCCAAAACTTAACTTTTTGGAACAAAACAAATTATATTAACACTGTGATAAAATATGTCCAAAAATTGTAGATCTCACAAGTATAAAATTGTATCAAGTTATATATATATCTTAGAGTGCATGTAGATAATATATAAAAAAGTAAATTTAAGACTATCTAAATCTTGAAATCAAATCTACAAATCATGTCCATAAAATAGAGATGGATGTAGCGTCTTTCCTATTAGGGTCTCAATCCACACACTATCATGCGAAGCATGGAAAATCTGTACACAATGCAAGTGTACTTGAACATTAAAATTTGATGTTTTAAAAATGAGTGAGAATGTATATAGAACTTCATGTAAAATTCAAAATATATAAAAAAAATCACGCAATACCTCACGAGGTTCCCTCTCCATTTGTTCACCTGATACAAGTTCCCCCCCATGGGAACATCTGCAATGGTAAAATGTACAATATACATGTACAATTATATATATATATATATATATATTAAAAAAATTCAAATGAAAATGCACGTGTACATATATAAACTTATTTTCAATAATATTAAAAAAATGGTTAGACAACTTGCTCAAATGGTTGAAATGGTGTGGATGTTCCTATCTCATCACTAGAGTCCGTGGATTAAAGAAATCTTCTATAGGAACCTAAATTCAAAAAATTTAAAATAACTCAAGATATATAGATATATATATATATATCTCAATTTTTAATGGAACTTTTAGAGGTGGAATATATATATATAACTCAAACATAAATTTTAAAAGTGAAAAAATGTCCATACTTGTGGCTCATCTCCTAAGGAAGTAGAAGGTACATCTTCCAAGGAAGAAGAAGGTACCTCCATCCCAAAAACATCAGACGGCATCAGAATCTATTAAAAAAATTTATCATTATATATACATACATTTACATGTGTGCACAATTATTTATTTTAAAAATATCACTTAAAAAACACTAACATTTTCCAACATATCTTGATGGTGAGACCCATCTACATTGTTTGAACCAGAGGTCCCGAACGTGATATTAACATTTTCGTCACTCATCATGCGTTACAACTGCAAACGGTGTTTTAACATAATGATACATTTTTGTAAGATTAATGTACATACAAATAAATGTATACATGTACATACACATGTATTTATTACAAATTGCACACATGTATACATGTTAAAATAATTGAAACCTAAGGTCATTAACACATGCCGTTCTCGTGCACTCTTCCTCATGAAGAATTAGGTCCTGAAAACCATTGCGACAATTTTTTTCATATATTCGAAGATCTTCAACATTCATGTTGTCAATCTCTTCATCTGTATAATACAAAAAATTGGCAGGTGCATTTTCATGTGCTCTTTTTCCATTTAGACAAAGATCGACTCCACCCAATCCACTGTAAATATTGTCGATCATGACATCCCTTGCTTCTCTACTTATTCGAGAAGTCGCATCCATCTCTGACCACAGAGTTTCAACCCGGAAAGGTCGACTCACCAATGATGACTCAGGGCAAGGAAACTCGACATCTCTCTTAGCGCCCTTATGGTCATACAATCGACCTTTCCCTGGACCAAAAAATTCTGACGGAAGGTCATTATAGTTTGGTTTCATACCCAAAAAAAATTCTCTATAAAATAATTGTGAAAAATAAACAGGAACCTCGTCGTTCCATTGGATCATTCCATAGGACACAAGGTGCCTATCATACAAATAGCAAGCTATATTTGGGTGCTTGAAATATTGCACCTTCAGCATTTTTATTTTTGGCGGTTCCTTGAAATTAAACATTGACTTCGCCATATTTTTTGTAACTCTTTGTTTTACATCATCCCATTTATCGAGACCCATTACTGTTTCCTTTCCCTTTCTCATCACTTCTACAAATGTATCAGTCGTTGGCCCAAGGTTTTTGTACACATTTAAAATTTCGCCCAATGAATGTGTAACTATTTCGAGGCTTTGTCGACTGTCAACAGGTAGAGTCAAAGCCACGATATCTCTCCGCAATTTTGCATAAAGTTTTTCACACCTTTGTAAGGTGCACTGCGCCATGTTTTTTCCCATGGTATATCAGAAATGTCGACTGGATAAGTTGTGGTGGGTAGACAACCTTCTTCTTGAATGTAGCATTCTACCCTGCATCTATTTTGACCAATATTTAGAACATTTTTAGCCTCTCCATCAATATATATGAAATTTTGTATATTAGAAAAAACACATGTAAACAAATTTGTACAAATTCAATGAAAAAAATATTGAAATTTATGGCAACCTTGACATGGTTGGTTAGCATCTTCTCCACCTTGAAACTGTTGAGACCCAAAACGACCCTGCTGAGAACCAGACACAGAACGACCCTGTTGAGAACCAACACCACTAGCCGTTGATTGGGCTCCAAGGGAATAAATATCACCATCTTCACGTAACTTACTACCACTCATTGATGGCCCTCTAAGGGGATTTTAACCACCACCAACCTCTCGAAATGAGAGAGAAGCTTCATAAACAAATACAAATTTATAATCAATTGAAAAATACATTCATGTGTGCATATAAATACATGTGGTTCACGACTGGGTGAACCATGGGCATGCTCCATGGATGGAGTAGAGACCCTTCTCTTCTTAGCTCCTAAAAAATAAAAAATGAAACTTATTAACAACTAATTTAACTCACAAAGTTAATAAAAAATAAATTCCATATGTACACACATGTATGGAGATTTAAGATTATATTTAAATACCATGAACATCCCCTGATCCCTGATCCCCCATATGGGATTCTATTGATCTTCGTCATTCATCCTCCATAATATATATATCTATTGGTGGACATTTACACAAAATAAATTTCAGAAAATTAATATAATTTAGTGTACACAAATTATGTAGAACACAACTTTCAAAGCACTAATTGATGTGTGAAACTCAATTGAAGCAAAAAATGAAATTATAAAAATGATAAGTTCACCAAATTGTGATTTACATGGTGGGAGCACACTTGGTACAAAATTGAAAAAAACACATGGTCATTAAAAAAGAAATGAAGCTACATTTTAACAAACTCCATTTAAAAAAAAAATTGTTGAAGTCCCCGCATTTTAATTTTATAAAAATGTGAAGTTCACCACTTGTTGCAAATGTGAAGTTCACCAAGTTGCACTTTACATGGTGTGGTGGGAGCACACTTGGTATACAATTGAAAAAATCACATGGTCATTAAAAAATACACATTTATAAGTACAAACAAACACATATCCAAGATATGTTACAATGTCCATCAATAAATTTTGAAGGAGAGTGTTTCAACAATAATTCATCTTTGAGAGATGAATATTGAATTTTTGAAGAAGAGCATCTCAAAACCAATTCATCTTTGAGAGATGAATTTTGCATTGACATTGCTCTGTATAATTCTAATTCATCTTTGATAGATGAATCATGAATTGGAATTGCCCCACGCAATAGATCAGCAGACATCTTATTCACATTTGTACAATGCATTATACTAAAAAATTGAAATTGGCTAACAATATTGTTTGCTATTCCATGCAGTTATTTTAGCCTCTCCTTCTTAACTTGGCACACACCATTCATCTGGTTGCACACAAGTTCAGAATTGGTGAAAACTACAATTCCATTTGATCCATACTCCATCGTTGTTCCCAAGCCTTCTATCAATCCAATATAATATGCCTCGTTGTTTGTTGTTATTCCCGGTATATTCATTTTCCTTTGGACGATTTTGCTAGTTGTAATATTGGAAAGCACATATGTAATCATTGCTTTCCCTAGATTGGGATAGCAAGAAACTTATATGCATAATTTCCATTTTTCAACCATATTTAATCGTTTTCTTATCCCTGAAAAAAAAAATCAATAAAAAATAGATATATGAAATGGGAGAAATGACACAAGATCATGAGTTAAATGAAATATGCATGGTTTATCTTAAATTTTGACTTAAAAAGTTTATGGTCTAGAATTCACATCTAAAATTAATGGGAGGAAGCCTTTAGTTTCTGGGAGAATTGACACATGTACACAGTTTCCCTTAAAGTGGTTGTGTTTTATGGATATTAAAATGAAGAACTTCTATTTAGATCTATTCCAGAGATTGACTGTAGGGGAATTTACTAGATATGTCACCTTTCATAAAATATGAGATCCAGAGGCTACCTGGCCCTTTACAAACTCTGCCTATAGAGCTTGTATAAGTTAAGAAATTTACATTGACAAATTTACTTGTGAGAAATTTACATTGAAAAAATATAGAGATTCAACTAGGCTTGTAAAAAGTACAAGTGGAGAATGTATACTTCTACTTAGAAGAGTTTTTGGTTTAATGGTTAAGCAAGAAAGAGTCGTTACTTTCTTTATCTATAGGAGAAGTGGAATATGTAGTAGTTACTTATTTTTGAGTATTTTGGATGAAATGGGCTCTACAAGATATTAAGGTAAATTTCTTTTTGAGTGAGTAGAAGTGGAATACATAGTAGTTACTTCTTTTTTAGTGTTTTGGATGAAATGGGCTCTACAAGATATTAAGGTAAGGTAAATTTCTTTCTGAGTGTTTTGGATGAAATGGGCTCTACAAGATATTAAAGTAAATCTATATATCCATTAAGTGTTTCAATAGAAGTGCGATAATAATTTCAAAAATAAAATATTCTACTTCCTTCAATCACTATTTACATATCATCATAAAGTACCACTTTCTCACACAACAAGTTTTTGACAAAACAGTGAAGATGGAATACATACCCACAAAGCCTCATGTTAGAGAAGCATTTGAATGTGTGAGAAACAAATTAGGAATAGTTCTTGTAAATTATAATGTTAGAGAACCATTTGAACAAGTGAGAAACAAATTAGGGATAGTTCTTGTAAATTATTGTCACTTATTTGACTTGAAAAGAAGAGCCTATGAAATTGAGTGCAATATCTATATGATATCTATATGATCAAGTTTCAATAATTTGAAGTAAAGAAAGATAACAAAGGACCATCAAAATTGAGTGCAATATCTATGTGGGAGAGTACACAATATCTAAGGGGGAGAATACAATATAAGGAAGGAATAAATAGAGTAACAAGAAGCATCTGATTGTGTCAATAATTTGAAGTAGTCAAGAAAGATAACAAAGGACCATCATCAAATTCAAATTGAAAGATCAAGTAGTCTTCTTCATGAAGAATAAGCATTAACTAGTTTCATCATTTAAAGGGTTCATTGTTTAATGAAAACATTTATGAATAATATGGAATGAATCATTTTACATTATGATAAATCTTGTATTTAAATGACATTTGATCTATGAATAAAATATTAAATTGGATCATCTCTTCATATATATATGTGTGTGTAAGAGAGAAATAAAAACCAAAGGTAATGCCACCAAGTCTAAAGGAGCATGTCCTAATACATTAAATTATGTTTGGTTTCTAGAAGAATTAATCATGAAGAGTCATGAGATCCAAATTTCGACCATAATATTTGCAAGTTAAAGGAGCATGTCCTAATACATTATTATGTTTGGTTTCTAGAAGCATTAATCATGAAGAGTCATGAGATCCACATTTCCATCATACTATTTGCAAGTTCTATATGAAGATATGTAGTCTAATAACTATACAATATAGCCCATATAACATATAACGACCTTTGACAATATGAGAAAAGAATCAAAAAACAGAGAGGCCTCCTAGTAGAGTTCCACCTATTCATCAAGGTAAGCAACATAATATCGGAAGTGAAACAATGAAACCACTGAACATATGTGAATTTAGATATTAAATTGACATTTATTACAAATGACATGTTCATGGTTTATCTTAAAGTTTGACTTAAAAATTTTATGGTAGAATTCACATCTAAAATTAATGGGAGGAAGCCTTTAGTTTGTGGGATAAATGACACATGTACACAGTTTACCTTAAAGTGGTTGTGTTTTATGGATATTAAAATGAAGAAATTCTATTTAGATCTATTCCACAGATTGATGGTAGGGGCATTTACTAGATATGTCACCTTTCATAAAAGATGAGATCCAAAATCTACCTGGCCCTTTACAAACTCTGCCTATAGAACTTGTAGAAGTTAAGAAATTTACATTGACAAATTTACTTGTGAGAAATTTACATTGAAAACATATAGAGATTCAACTAGGCTTATGAAAAGTACAAGTGGAAAATGTATAATTCTATTTAGAAGAGTCTTTGGTTTAATGGTTAAACAAGAAAGAGTCGTTACTTTCTCTATCTAGAGTAGAAATGGAATACATAGTAGTTACTTCTTTTTTATTGTTTTGGATGAAATGGGCTCTACAAGATATTAAGGTAAGGTAAATTTATTTTTGAGTGTTTTGGATGAAATAGGCTCTACAATATATTAAGGTAAATCTATATATCTATTAAGTGTTTCAATAGAAGTGTAATAATAATTTCAAAAATAAAATATTCTACTTCCTTCAATCACTATTTACATATCATCATAAAGTACCACTTCCTCAAATAACAAGTCTTTGAGAAAATAATGAATATGGAATACATACCCACAAAGCCTCTTGTTAGAGAAGCATTTGAATATATGTGATAAACAAATTAAGAATAGTTCTTGTAAATTATCTTGTTAGAGAACCATTTGAACATGTGAGCAACAAATTAGGGATAGTTCTTGTAAATTATTGTCACTTATTTGACTTCAAAATAAGAGCCTATGAAATTGAGTGCAATATCTATGTGGGAGAGTACACAATATCTAAGGGGGAGAATACAATATATTTGACTTCAAAATAAGAGCCTATAAAATTGAGTGCAATATCTATGTGGGAGAGTACATAATATATAAGGGGGAGAATAGATATAAGGAAGGAATAAAAATATTAACAAAAAGCATATGATTGTGTCAATAATTTGAAGTAGTCAAGAAAGATAACAAATGACCATCAAACTTGAGTGAAATATCTATATGATCAAGTGTCAATAATTTGAAGTATTTTTGAAGTAGTCAAGAAAGATAACAAAGGACCATAAAAATTGAGTGCAATATCTATATGATATCTATATGATAAAGTGTCAATAATTTGAAGTAAAGAAAGATAACAAAGGAACATCAAAATTGAGTGCAATATCTATGTGGGTGAGTACACAATATCTAAGGGGGAGAATACAATATAAGAAAAGAATAAAAAGAGTAACAAGAAGCAATGATTGTGTCAATAATTTGAATTAGTCAAGAAAGATAAAAAAGGACCATCATCAAATTCAAATTGAAAGATCAAGTAGTGTTCTTCATGAAGAAGAAGCATTAACTAGGTTCATCATTTAAAGGGTTCATTTTTTAATGAAAAAATTTATGAATAATATGGAATGAATCATTGTACATTATGATAATTCTTGTATTTAAATGACATTTGATCTATGAATAAAAAATAAAATGGGATCATCTCTTCATATATATATGTGTGTGTCTGTGTGTAAGAGAGAAATAAAAAGCAAAGGTAATTCCACCAAGCCTAAAGGAGCATGTCCTAATACATTAAATTATGTCCTACTACATTAAATTGTGTTTGGTTTCTAGAAGCATTAATCATGAAGAGTCGTGAGATCCACATTTCAACCATACTATTTGCAAGTTAAAGGAGCATGTCCTAATACATTATTATGTTTGGTTTCTAGAAGCATTAATCATGAAGAGTGATGAGATCCACATTTCCATCATACTATTTGCAAGTTCTATATGACGATATGTAGTCTAATAACTAATTAGCAAGTTGCGATGTCATATTACATTATTATGTTTGGTTTCCATAATACTATTTGCAAGTTCTATATGAAGATATGTAGTCTAATAACTATATAGTCTAGTCCATATAACATATAATGACCTTTGAAAGTATGAGCAAAGAGTCAAAAAAAAGTGAGGCCTTCCACCAAAGTTCCACCTGTTCATCAAGGTAAGCAACATAATATCGGAAGTGAAACAGTGACACCACTGAACATATGTGACTTTATAATGATTTCAACTCTTTTTTCAAAGGAAAAAAAACCATGTTTCATATATTGATAACAGTTCGTATACAAAATCCTCTTGATATACCCATAACAGGTTATCAAGTATAAAAGATCAGATTCTGTCTGATACAGAAATATATTATAGGAGTATAAAAGACAATATATAGTCACATATAAAAGACAATATGTAGTCACATTACAGAAATACATTATAGCAGTATAAAATAAAATATGTAGTCACATTACAACAGTATAAAAGACAATATGTAGTCATATTACAACAGTATATAATTCTAGTTCAATCATTCCAGCATTGAGGAATCAAGATAAGGCTTAGTAACGACATAAGCTTAACAATGGTGGTAAATTTCCATGCACAAGGCGAGAATCGGCTAGAGCGGATGAAATTGATGGATCCATAGGAATAGTAACAACTACAGCAACCGAATGCATATCACACTACCAGAAATTCAACATACACCTTACAACAAAATTTAATGAAATTTAAAGCATAATTAACAGCATAGATGCTTTGTTTGGAATTTTGGGGTTTCTCGTTCCCAATTGGTTGTAAAGACAAAATTTCTATAGCAATGAGTGCCTTGACTTCTACATGACACCAATTAACTCAAATTAAAACCAAGAATTCCAAAAGGCACATTTGCAGTAACAATCCAAAGTTAACATAGAAAAGGAAATCCCTATATACGCAAGTGAACCACCAAATATAATGGATTCCCATGAAGCCCAGGGTTACTTCTTACAGGGGAAAACCATGGAACTTGTGATTCAAGAGAGGTCACAAAGTGGAAATTTTATGTTTCAACGAGGTTTTTTCATTTCAACAAGGTTATTTTTTCAAAAGTGCCCTAAAAAATGTGGGACTAACTTAGGCATCTAAGCATCATCTTAACAAGCAAGACATTAGTGATATCAAAGTTGTCGAAAAAAATTTATATGAAAAAAAAAATAACATTTTGGACTTGGCATGACATGCACTAGGCTTAATTAGTACTAATGGAACTTGGTGATTGTCACCATAATTGGTAATGAAAAATTCATGTAGATTTCAATGTATCATGTTGCGTAACATATGTTTAAAATGAAAATAATTTTGAAGCTAAGAACCTAGCAACATTCAAGGTATCTGGTGTCTTCATAATTAGGGAAAAAAGGATAAAAGTTAAGTGCATATAATGGAGAAAAAAAGGACACAATTAGAGTGCATATAATGAAATCTAACACCATGTTGCATGGGTGCAGGTTCAAAACTAGGTGTAGACTTGTAGCATGGATGAAAACATTCAACTATAAGGTAGAACAATATGACAATTTTCCTTTGTAAAAAAAGAGGTTGTCAGGAATGTGAATCCCATTGATAAAGGTGCAGAGGAGGAGGAGAAACAATAGCATATACAACATGGATAGAAAGCTTGTGAATATAATTGCGAATTTGTCCACAAAGAGATCCCACTTTTTTTAAGTGTTAACACGAGCCATGTGAAGAGAATGATTACAGCATTGTGAGGAAAATTATTACAGATGTTAGTACTGTAGATGTCTCAAAAAAACCAAGAATTACATCCATAGAAAAAAAACGTTGCATCCAGAGCCAAATAAACTCAGAATTACATTTCAACTTGTTCTAAAATTCCATGCACAGGTGGAGAATTAGCAACTTGATCTTACATGGTAGTTCTCTTGATGTCGCCACAGATAATCACCAACAGAGTGGATGGAAGCAACCCCAAACCAGCAGTAGTGCCGCAACAATTCAATGAACAAAATAGAAACACAAAAACGCATGAAGAAACAAAGCAAAGAAACATAGACGTGGGAAAAAAATGAACTTCGTGGGTGATATATTTATAAGAACTAGTTCGGTCGAACTATTTTAAGAGTAAAAGTTCGGGCGAACTTTTGTTGCTCGTTTTCCCATCTCTGGAAAAAAATTATGTTTTCCCACGCCATGAGTGTGTTGTCAATCTAAACAGAACAACGAGTTCGGCTGAACTTTCTCATAAATTTCGGCCGAACTATCCAATAGTTTAGCTGAACTTATTACAAAGTTCGGCCGAACTATTGCCGAAAAAAAAATTCCACCCCCGATTCTCACAAAACTGTAACCCAACTTCACATTTCTGCCCATAGCACAAATGCCACAATGAAATTTTTTAGTTGAAATTTAGGAGCCTGAAAAAACCCTGACTTCCCCATATCCTATCTCTGAAAATATTGCGAACCAAGATTTGAAAATTTTACAAGAGGTTCCTTAGGATTTCGGCTTTGCATTGTACAAATTTCAGCTTCTGAACCTTCGTAAAAAAAATTATTGCGAAAATACCACGATGACCTTTTTGGAGCAGCAAAACCCCAGAATCCAAAGCTCTGATACTAAATGTTATGAAACCAGCTCAAAAAATAGAAGAAAAGATAGATCAATGCCTTAGAAATCAGCCACTTCGAGGGGGCAGCCTCCAATACATTACATAAATGAAAAACTCTTGGATGATACAAATGACCAAAACCTCCTTCTATATATAGGAGCCCATGGGGCCACAATATAATCCTAGATGACCTAACAATAATAATGTAAGGGCACAATAATAACAATATTGGGGTAATAAGGGTACAACAATAACAATAAAAGGGATACACTAATAACAATAAGGGACTAAACTGGTAATATAGGGACCTAACAAAGGTTCGTTGAGGGTACCGAGGATGATGACCTTCAAGAATATGACTTGATGAAAGAGCCTTTTGACCAATGTAATATTACATGCTCTAAAAACCTAAGATGGATCAATTTAAATTTGTAATGACTGACCTAGAAGTCCACAATTGAGAACTTAGACTAAAATATGATCCAAACATAAAACCCATAATTTAATAACTCATTTAATAATAATAACAATTTTTTTTTTTACAAATACAATAATAATGAATACCAAAATCCTAATTAAATTCTTAACAAAAATAAGGGTGATTGACTACTTATTTTTCTCCCTTAAAAATAAAGAGAAGTAAATAAGAAAAAATACATACCAAAAAAATTATGAAAAGTAAAATTATATGATATATATTTTTTTTAATATAGATATTAGAAAAAATAAAAATAACATATTAAATAAATAAATATTTACTAATTTTTTTATATAAAATAGTAGAAAATATTTTTAATGTATAATCACAATATTAAAGAAAGTACTCTTCTATTTTAAGCAACCATTTCTCACGAGGGTGAGAGGTTTCTTACGATCTATGGTTCAAATTAGGATAAAATGTGGATGCTTAGTCTTCGTTATAGAATAAAGGAGGAAGTGAGTTTGTGAAATGAGGATAACATTAAATTAAATAGAGTGATACATAGCTATAGGGAAAAATAAAACTAAGTTATTATAGGGAGATTATCCAATCTAAAAGGTGAAGAAAAATATCCTTTTGTTTTAACTAATGTAAAAAAAAAATTATATTGTCCTAAGCTTCTTAGTGAAACTGGAATTTGGCCAAATAGGACCAAAAAAAATTGTCATGGAAGAGTCTAGTACATTTTCTAGATTAAAGGGTTGAAAATGAAAAAAAAATCTCTTATCTTGCACATATACTCACACTAAATTTAAACTTTGAAATATTTGTCACACTATTAGCCTTCTCTACCTCTTAAATCATCAAAATTATGATAATTTTGGAATATGCCTCTTAGTGATTTATGGTCATAAAAATAAAATGTTAAATAATTCTAGTTAATTTTAAATAAAATGTTAAAACGTTCTTAGTAGTTCATCTTGTTAATACCTACTACTCCATTTCAGTGTTAATAGGCATTAGTCCATATTAAAATTTGGTCTTTTGTACCATTTTTATTCCCTTAAGCATCTGTTTTGGAATAAGTGTTTCTTAATTTTAATTTAATTGTCAATAATTATTATGTGGATGGTAGGAATTACTATCTTATTACAAAATGTTTTGAAAAAAATGTAAAATTAAAAAAATTAAGGAAAAAAGAAAAGAAAAGTAAACAAAACAATTAAGAAAATAGTTTCCTTTTTATTAGTCAAGAGAACTACAATCATATTATGAAATTATTTGGATTCCTAGAAAACGCCAACAAAATTTTAAAAACACATACACAAACAACGTAAAATTAAGACATTGTACAACACATTTAATCAAAATGTAAATGAGTATCTAGTTAAATTAAATGAAAGGGTATTATTATATATTAAAATATGCTTATCATAATAATATTTATAAATTATAAAATAATAACATTAGAAATAAATATAGACCCATCTAACCATACATCTAGCAAGGATTGATGATCAAATCCCTTGGAGTGTAAACATTTTTTAGAGTGAAAATTTTGAGAAAACATTTTCACCTGCAGAGATAAGATGACTCTCAGGGATTGATAGATTAATTATTAAAATGGATCTCTCTCTCTCTATATATGATTTATTTCATGTATAAATAGATTAAACACTTTAAAAATACCCTTGGAGATCCTGATTCTGTAGAGTATATAGGTTAAACTCAAATCCAACAATTTTCTATCATATTTGAGAAAAAAATGAGTAAAAAAGATCTTGAAAGTAGAAAACTGAAAGCACATGAATTTTTTTTACCATTAAAAACTATAGATAAAAATCACACTGAATTGAAAAAGGAGTTGCATCTCACAGTTGAGTACTGCACCTAGAGACTGCACACAAATGGAGAGATCACTCTACGTCCATTAATCAGAAAGATACATCTTTAAGTACATAACAAAGAACTAGGAGATTGTAACCAGACTCCTATATTCTAGGAACTAATCCTAAACTAAGGAGGTAGGTTACACTAATGTAACCATTTCTCCACTAATATAAAAATAATATTAATTATTTTCAACTCCCTCCCTTAATGGAGAAAGGATTACCTTGAACTTCTAGCATCCCTCTAAACCATTCAAACTTTACATGCCCAAGAGGCTTAGTAAAAATGTCAGCCATATTGTCACAAGTTTTACAATATTCAACAAATATTTCTTTTGACTGAAGTTTCTTTCAAACAAAATGGAACCGAGTATCGATGTGTTTGGTATTTTTATGAAATACTGGATTGTATGCAAGCTTGATGGTACTCTGGTTGTTAGTTTTAATAGTAGTTGATTCTTTTTGTTCTTCTCCTACATCTTTGAGAATTCTTCTCAGCCAGATAGCTTCACATGTGGCTGCACACAATGCTTGGTACTCAGCTTCACATGAAGATAAAGCTACAGTGCTTTGATTTTTGCTGCTCCATGCTATGACCCCAGATCCAATGCTAAACGCGTAACCTGTGATAGACCTTCGATCATCCAAGTTACATGCCCAATCTGAATTTGAAAATCTTTCTAGAGTAACATCAGATGTGTTAGTGCATAAAATTCCATAATTACTAGTACCACTAAGATACCTCAACACGCTTTTTGCTATGACCCAATGAATTTTGAGTGGTTTAGACATAAACTGGCTCAACAGACTAGAATAGTATGCCAAGTCTAATATAGTTGTGGTAAGGTATATCAGACTCCCAACTAGCTGTCTATACATAGTGGAATCCACCTCTTTAGTACCATCGTCACTTCTCAACTTTAGATTCTGCTACAATGGTGTTGCTGTTGATCTATACTGCTCCATTCTGAACTTTTCCAGCAAACTTCTGGCATACTTCCCTTGAGTAAGAAAAGTCTGTCCAGAATCTCTCCATACTTCCAATCCAAAAATATAATGGAAATTTATGAGATCTTTCATTTCAAACACTTGTGACATCTGCCGTTTGATTTCTTTGATCAAATTATTTCATTCCCTGTTATGATCATATTATCCACATACAAAGAAATCAAAATAATTTTCCTCTGTTTATTAAACTTGGGACACAGATTTGGATCATTCATGCTGCTATGAAAACCATGTTGTACAAATAATGAATCAATCTTCTCATACCACGACCTGGGTGCTTGTTTTAAACCATATAGTGCCTTTTTCAATCTACAAACAAGATGTTCCTACCCCTTTTTAACAAACCCTTCAAGCTGAACTAAATAAATTTCATCTTTCAACTCACCATTCAGAAATGCAAACTTAACATCTAGCTGGTGTAGCTCCCACTTATGTTTTGTTGGTAAGGAAATTAGCATTCTAATAGTGTTTAATTTTTCTATAGGAGAAAAGGTGTCATCGAAATATATTCCCTCTTGCTGTGAATAACCCTTTGCTACCAGTCTAGCTTTAAGCTTTTCTATACTCCCATCTACATGTATTTTGGGTTTATACAACCATTTGCATCCTATGGGTGTTTTACCTTCAGGCAGTTCAACTAAATCCCAAGTATGGATTCTAATAATTGATTCAATTTCCTCATGCATTGCAACCCTCCATGCATTATATTGACTTGCTTCTTTATAATTTGTGGGTTCTACAATGTTTAAAATATTTTTCATTAAAGCATAGTCTTTCAATCTGGATGGTAATCGAGTCTTCGTACCTGATCTCCATTGTAGGGGACTTACCTCAAATCTGTCTGT
This sequence comes from Pinus albicaulis, assembly GCA_034641835.2. Classification (NCBI taxonomy): domain Eukaryota; kingdom Viridiplantae; phylum Streptophyta; class Pinopsida; order Pinales; family Pinaceae; genus Pinus; species Pinus albicaulis. Next base: position 3,538 of record JAXQQM020068150.1, on the reverse strand, counting down.
TTCAGACTTATACAGGCTCTCATCATTGATTACATTACCTATTTCTTCTTCTTGTTTCTGCTCCTGCTCTTGATCATCCTCATTGTTTTCTTCCATTAGTAATGGAATGTGCCAATCATTATTACTGTCATCCTTTCCTTCTTCAACCTGTTCATGAAATATGACATTTCAGCTTACAAAAACCTTATGAGTCACAAGATTAAATAACTTATATGCTTCAAACTCAGTGCCATATCCAACAAAGACACATTTCATGGCTTTAGGATCTAACTTCTTCCTATCTGCCTTGGGTATATGGGCATAAGATTTTGACCCAAATACTCTTAAATGACTCACTGCTGGTTTGAATCCAAATAATGCTTCAAAAGGGGTTTTGAAGCCAAAACATTTAGTAGGACTCCTATTATTTAAAAAGACAACAGTGTTAATGGTTTCCACCCAAAAACCATTTGATATACCCTTATCTTGAAGCATGCTCCTTGCGCACTCCACAAGATTTCTGTTCTTTCATTCTACCACTCCATTCTACTGTGGTGTGTGAGGCACTGTAAACTATTGAACAATTTCATGATGCTTGCAGAAATTCATGAACTCTACCAACCTATATTCTCCCCCTTGTTCTGAGCGGAGAATTTTTATGCTTTTTCCTGTCTGCTTTTCTACCATATATTTAAACTCTTTAAAATGCTAAAAGGTCTGACTCTTTTTACTAAGAAAATATATCCAAGAGAATCTAGTGCAATCATTAGTAAATAGAAGGAAGTAATATGCACCATCTAGTGACCTAGTCTGCATAGGTCCGCATATGTCTATATGCACCAACTCTAGAATATCTCTTTCCTTTCTATTAACATGCAAAGGAAATTCTTCTCTATGCATTTTCCCTAATGCACATCCATAAAAATCCAATTGAACATTATGGAAAACATGGAGTCCATCGACCATACCTTTTCTCTGAAGTAGAATGAGGTCTTGCAGGTTAATATGGCCGAATCTCTGGTGCCAAAGGTTTTCGGTTGTCAATCCAGTTGCAACCATGGCTTGCTGTGGCATAATTTTCACATCTAGTCTATACAGGCTCCCCAAACGCACTCCTATTGCAACAGTTTCCATCTTTCTATCCTTTATGATACAATGAGTCTTGAAGAATTGAACTTGCATGTCCTGATCAGTTATCATAGATACAGAGATCAAGTTTTTCTTAATTTCGGGCACATAAAATACATTCTTAAGATATCTAATGTCACCGCTAGGTAACTTTACGGGAATATCACCATACCCTTTGATCTAATATCTGCTATCATCTCCTAAATAAATTTTTGACCCACATGAAGTTTCTTCATGAAATTCAAACCATTCCTTCTTACCTGTCATATGTGAGGATGCGACAGAATCAACATACCATATCTCGTCCTCATCGCCCTTAGAGGCTGAAAGGGCACAATCGGCTACAAATAGTAAAATTTCATGGCTATGGTCTTCATCTTCCTCAAAAAAGTTCCCTTTGTGCTTTCTCTGTTTATTCCTTGCTTCATCTGCCTGCCTCTTATAACACTCTTTAATCTGATGACAATTTCTTCCACAGTAAAAACATCTCTTGCTGGGAAAATTATTAGTAGACATACCTTTAAACAGTCTCTTTTGAAATGTGTTGGCTCCTCTCTGCTGCTACTACTGTTGTGGTTTTTTTTTCTGCTGTGGCTACTTCCCTCTATACTATTGCCTTTTCGCCATCAGAGCAAGATCATTGCTCTGTGATTTCAAATTCTGCCACCACTCTTCTTCTTGTAGCAAAATCCCTGTCAATTCTTCAAATGTAGGGGATTTCCCCCTTGCTACCAATCCTGTGATGAACATCTGATATTCATCTTTCATTCCATTTAACGTGATCATGACCAGATCAGAATCAGACACTTTTTCTCCAATGCCTTTCAATCGATCCTTCAGGTCTTTGACTCTAGCAATGAATCTAGCAATAGACTCATTTTCCTCCATCTTCATCACAAACAGCTTGCCTTTGAGTGACAAGACACGATTTGTATTCTGTTTCTGGTATAGATTCTTGATCGTCATCCAAATGTTAGTGGATGATTTGCTGTCTCTAATATGTGGGATAATATTTTCCTTGACGGACATCTTCAGTATGACCTTTGCTTTGTTCTCCCTTTTATCCCAGAATTGTTCTTGTGCAGCTGTTACTGTTACCAAATTTGGTCTTGGCTCATTTCTTATGACAATCGACCACGCATTTGCGCTTTCAAGTAATGTTTGTATCTTGAATTTCCAGCTGGTGAAATTAGATCCATCAATTTTTCCAGACTCATGGAGATATGATTCTATACTGTTATTCATACTGGACTGTTAAAATTTTTGATCTTTCGATGAATAATTATACCCAACTAAATAATTGCAGGATACACTTAAAAAAAAAAATACATACCAGATCCTGACCATTGATCTGCTCGAAACTCCGTATCTTCAATGTGCCACCACTAGGCAAGTCCAATCTACTACCACCGAGAAAATACAGAACTTCAATACGCCACCACCGAGCAAGTCCAATTTTCCACCACCGGGTGAATTCGGAACTTCAGTGTGCCACCACTAGGCAAGTCCGATCTACCACCACCGGGTGAATCCGGAACTTCAATGTGCCACCACTCGGCAAGTCCGATCTACCACCACCGGGCAAGTCCGATCTGCCACCATCAGGCAAGTCCGATCTTCCACCACCAGGAGAATCTGGAACTTCAATGTGCCACCACCGGGCAAGTCTGATCTGTCACTACTGGGAAAATCTGGAACTTCAATGTGCCACCATTGGGCAAGTCCGATCTGCCACCACTGGGCAAATCTGGAAGTTCAATATGCCACCACTGGGCAGGTCTTATCTGTAAAAGTTGCAGATCTTCCCAAAGAGAAAGAGGTTGGCGCTTTTCCGAGGCTAAAAATCTGCGCCCAAATTAAAATACATGTATTTTCCAAAACTAGAATGATTGTGGCTTACACCTCCGTGCCAATGGCGTATTTCGGCGCATTGGCATGGGTATTTCCCTCACAGTAGTACGAATGGCACGACAGATCGCGATAAAAACATGCCAACCCTTTCTTCCACTGACAGATGATCATTCATCTGAGACCTATGCTTCAGGCGTTGCTGCAGTCCACATGCTCCTACGAAAGCTTCTGTGTACACCTCATCCACTAAGGCTATGTGGTCAATGATGTTAAAAAAAAATAAGGCTCCCCCTACTCTGTGCTCTAATACCAAGATAAAATCACACTGAAATGAAAAAGAAGGATTTGTAACTCACAGGTAAGTATTGCACCTGGAGACTACACACAAACGGAGAGATCACTCTACGTCCATTAATCAGAAAGATACATTTTTAAGTACATAGCAAAGAACTAGGAGATTGTAACCAGAATCCTATATTCTAGGAACTAATCCTAAACTAAGGAGGTACATTACACTAATGTAACCATTTCTGCATTAATATAAAAATAATACTAATTATTTTCAACTATTGTTTATTGT
>JAXQQM020089690.1:0-34420 GCA_034641835.2 Pinus albicaulis | reverse complement strand
ATCTCCCACAGTAAGCCCATGTCTGTTAACAAACTCACTTGTCATAAGCATGAGAACGAAATGATCAGAACATAAGTAAAAAGTCTATATATTATTACATTTAAACAAAGTGATAATTTACATGAGAAAAAAATAATTAAAAATGAAAAAGATTTGATTAAACTTTCTCATAAAAATAGTTATAGATGAATAACTTATTTTAATACAATTAAATCTCAAAAATAATATTTAATCTATATATTAATCTATATATTATTATATAACACAATCTAACTTCTTAACCTATAAATTAACGTACAAATTATTATTTTTTAATCTTAAATAAATTTTAAAAAATACAAAACACTATCTAAATACTTAACGTTATTACGTTTGATATAGAAAATAAAAATAAAAATATTTTTAAATACTATCTATTTAACTTTAAACTTATTTAAAAATGTCGTTGAACTTTAAACTTATTTTTACATTTATATGTTAATATTTAATATGTTAAAATAGTATATAAAATATTGATTTTATATAAGCTAATACTTAATATGTTAAAATAATATATAGAATTAATTATTGATTTTATATAAGTTAATATTTAATATGTAAAAATAATATATAGAATTAATGTTTTTATATAAGTGAAAATAATTTGTAAAATAATTTCATTTCATATTTATAATAATACTTAATAAGTAATGGGAAATACAAAATTTTAACTGTAAAACTCTAACAATATATAATAATAGAATCTAAACAATATATAATAATATTTAATAAGTAATATATAATAGTATTTAATAAGTAATGGGAAATACAAAATTTTAATTGTAAAACTATAATAAAAAAAATATTTAGTTATTCTTATGTGTCAAATATTTTTTTTTATTAAAACGATATAATAATTTCAAAAAAATTATAACAATTTACAATAAAAATTAATAACGTGTTTAGTTTTTTATATACAAGTAGAATTAACATTATGCATTTTTTAGTAGCAAAATAAAAAAGTCAATTGTTATATTTAAATGATGGATAATATTGAATGGACATACAGTTGATTACTATAATAACTATCATTATAATTATATGTTTACTTGAGTGACATATTATGGATTACTATAGCTACCATCATAACCTCCATAGTTCTACATATGAAACACCAACTTGTTAAAGTTTAAACATCTCTGAAACAAAAGTCTTAATAATGCATCATATGAGAAATTAGTCTACAACTTTGAAACAACATTATATATAAAGAGATTAATAATACATATTCAATTAAAATGATGTACAACTATTGGACCTAAAAATTATTTAGCTATATTTGTACTATCTCAAATAATATTAAAAATTGTTGAAAAGATATTTAAGTTTTAAAATCAACTAAATTGTTGAAGAGAAATTTATATCATTGAAAACATTGTACCTAGTATCTCTTTTTTTAACTAATTTATCTAAACTGAAATCTAATATAAAATACATTAACACTATTCTTAGTCTCAAAAGTTAATATAAAGATAATCACCATTATTATGACTAACACTACTCATAGCTCTATGATTAACACTCCTCATAGCTAGTAAAAAAAATAGCATTCAATTACAACATATTATATTATAAGAAAATCATGATTATTTTTATTAATGCTAAGAAAAATAGAAAAATGCCACATTATAAAATCCTCATCATATTTAAAATTTTTTGATTAACACTCCTCATAGGTAATAAAAAAAATAGCATTCAATTACAACATATAATATTATAAAAAAAACCATCATTATTTTTATTAATGCTAAGAAAAATAGAAAAAATCCACATTATAAAATCTCCATCATTTTTAAATATATCTATATAGAATTTTTTTTAAATTTAACGCATTACAAATATTGATACCCGGTGTAGATCTACAACTCACAAATAGCATTGATTATATTTATGTCATCTATATCTATAGCTATATTATCTATATCACCTATATTTATGTTATTCTTGAGAATGATTTGCGTAGTCTTCATTCTTGCCTTCAATGTGATTTTGAGAATGATTTGCGTCGTCTTCATTCTTGCATTCAATATGATTTGGACAATGATTTGCATCATTCTTGCTTTCATTCTTGCCTTCAATGTGATTTTGAAAATGATTTGGGTCATCTTCATTCTTGCCTTCAATATGATTTGGAGAATGATTTGCATCATTCTTGCTTTCAATATGATTTTGAGAATGATTTGCCTCTTCCTTTTTCTTGCCTTTAATAAACTGTTTAAAAAAAAGTTATATCAGCATACCAAACAAAAGCTATTTTGAAAATAAAATTGAAGAAAACATATTAATTCACTTTCTTAATTTTAATAACCTAATTATATAAATTAAATTGTAATAATACAAAAAAAACAGACATTTAATTATAGACACCATAATCATAAATATTTAAATTAAATAAAAGAAAAAAAAAAATTATTTAGAAATATACCAATCTCCCCATTTCATCTTTCAACAGGGACATAGAATCTCCCACAGTAAGCCCATGTCCGTTAACAAACTCAGCTGTCATAAGCATGAGAAAGTAATGATCAGAACATAAGTAAAAAGTCTATATATTATTACATTTAAACAAAGTGACAATTTACATGAGAAAAAAATAATTAAAAATGAAAAAGATTTGATTAAAGTTTCTCATAAAAATAGTTATAAATGAATAGCTTATTTTAATACAATTAAATCCCAAAAATAATATTTAATTTATATATTATTAGATTTAAATAAAATGTCAACTTATATATTTTAGCATGAAAATAAAAAAATAATCAAAACTGCTAATATATTATTACATTTAAATGGAGTGATATAACTTACATGTATTTTCGAATACGTACATTCTGCTGTTGTTATTGCTCCAGTATCTGCAGTCATGATATTTTATTTTATATTCCATTTAAAATAAAGAAAAAACCTAAAAGAAACATATAAATATAAAGGAATATATAGTGGCTGAAAAGTAACATATGAATGTTATCACTTAGTAAGAGACACCTGTATCTTAAGCGCCACATATAAGGCAACGTCATGTCCTCAACTTCCATTACAAGACTAGGTCTCATTATATCCAACGACCGAAGATGATCCTCTGCGTCTTTCTGAGCATCATAATAAAAATAAGAGATTCAAAGAATTTTCATATATATGCAGATTGAACTTCCAATGATATAAAAATATTCTTATATTCCAAAATTCGTTAATCGTCAAAATATTCTCATACTCCAAAAATGATTGAGTCAAACTTTACTAATAAAAATACTACCATATCTACCCATATTCCAAAATGTATGTACAGTTGACATAAAAATATTAAGAGGTGCACACCTTGGGAATCACCATTCTTCGTAAAATGCCTACATCACTATACTAAAGCTTCTTCTGGAATAGTGTGCGAAACATCTTGCCAGAGTTATCTCTCTGCATAAATAAATAGCAGCTTGCATTAATAACCTATTCGCTTATGTTGTAAAGGAATGTGGAGTATGAAAGGGCTACTAAAACTGAAATTAATGCAGGGATGACTAAAGACTTAAGTACGCACCTTATTCTCGATTGTGGAATGTAAAATTTTCTCAGGGTTTCGAACTCGATTGACAGGTTTTTTTGGATGGGTCACAGAGTTTGACCGCTTCTCTTTCACAATATTCATCCTTCTATTGCGAGTTTCTCTTTGGTCTGAAGCTACACTAGATTTATCACAGATTCCCAGTGGAAAAATAGACGTTGGAAATGCAGAATTACCAATCAAATTGGATGCGATGGGGGCGGTGCATCGTAATTAGGAGGGAAACTGGTAGGTAAAGAAGAAGTGCATTGAAAAGCCGACTGGATACCACTGAGTTGTTTAATATTATTTTCATTACTTGCAGGCAAAAGGGAAGAATTATAACAATCCACCTGCATTGTGGATTGATGACTAGGATGACTTCCATTTCTATCTCTTGACACACTTCCATGAGGGTGAAGAAGATGACCTCCATTTCCATTCCACGACATAACAGAAGAACCCACCTGGGCGTTTTGGAGGGAGGGTTTGTAGCTGGTTTGTCAGTGAATTTAAAATTGGATAATAATAATAATAATAACCTATAGTGATAAAAAAATAAAAATAAAAATAAATTCCCTGATATTGATAAATATGGAAAGGTGGCGCAGCAGATGAAACATAATTTTGATGAAGATGAATTCCTGCCTGGACCTGTTGTTTGCAGCTTTTGGGATGGTTGTCAAATTGGGATATTGGGTATTGATGAGGATAAATTCCTGGCTAAGCAGATGGAGCAGAGTATTGATGAGGATGAATTCCTGCCTGGACCGGTTGCTGTTTGCTGTCAAATTGGGATATTGGGTATTGATGACGATGAATTCCATTTCCATGACTTCACATAATTCCATCTCCATTCCTTCGCATAGTAGAAGAAGAACACAGCTGCGTTTGGGATTGAAGAGAATGAATTGCGGGATGATGAGCTCTGATCCTTGAAACCCTCATATACTCCATTTCTCCTAAAACCCTCATATACTCCATTTCTGCTAAAACACTTGATAGAGATTCGGGGAATGTATCCATGTCGTTTATTAGATACCCACAGACAACCTCTACCCTAAACTCTCGTTTATTAGATACACAGGTACTTGTGCTGGTACGAAACTAACGATTTATTCCCTCCCAGTTCTCGCAATTAAGCTTACAGGTTATGTTCCAATTAGATCATCCGAGCAGCTTCCAGCATGTAACTTGTAACCCAAGGCATCGCTGTGAACACAAAAAAGCCGAGGAACAAAATAAGGAGGAGAATTAGGATAGGCCAGAAGGTTCGAGCAGAGATAGAGCCCCCTTGGATATTGCTAGTATTTTAGGGATATGAAGTGTTACTTTCCAATAGTTGCTAACTTGAAGTTGAACATGGACTTTAAATGTAGTTTAATAAATTTAAATTGACACTCACTCCGTTTTTAAGTAATTTATTTTTAGAGTATTATGTTGAATTAAAATTGTTTTTAAAATAAATATTACTTATTTTTAATAATATTTTTAAAGCGAGAGAACAATATTATCCATATCAATACCATAATATTAAATAGAATATATATATATATATATATATATATATATTAAATTCAATAATTATTTAGAGATATTGTATTTTTAAATAAATATTTAAATTATATTTATATTTATATTTTAAAATTAATTTAATAATTATTTATTTTATTATTATTTAAATAATAATAATAATAATAATAATTATTATTATTATTATTTTTATATATTATATCAAATTATTATTATTATTTTTATTAAATAATAGAAAGACATCATGTTTTATTAAAGATGAAGTCTCACCGATGGAAACCGAGCGAGCTACCCTGCAACCAACACTCATTGCTTGGGACTCATCACCCTTGCAGTTAAGCTTGCAAATCATTATACCACCTATCAATGTTTTTGGATATTTCAAACATATTTTAACCACCCCCATCAAAGAATTATCATTTTATTATATTAATTTAATTTTCATATAAATTATATATTCTTAAAAATTACAATCTATATATTAACATACAAATTATTATTTTTTAATAATTAATAATTTATAATTTTAAATAAATTAAAAAAAAATACATAACACAATCTAACTTCTTAACCTATATATTCACATACAAATTATTATTTTTTAATAATTATTATTTTTTAATCTTAAATAAATTTAAAAAAATACAAAACACGATCTAACTAGATATAAAAAATAAAAATAATATATTTTTAAATACTATCTATTTAACTTTAAACTTATTTAAAAATGTCATTGAACTTTAAACTTATTTTTACATTTATATGTTAATATTTAATATGTTAAAATAATATATAGAATTATTGATTTTATATAAGCTAATATTTAATACGTTAAAATAATATATAGAATTAATTATTGATTTTATATAAGTTAATATTTAATATGTAAAAATAATATATAGAATTATTGTTTTTATATAAGTGAAAATATTTTGTAAAATAATTTCATTTCATATTTTTAATAATACTTAATAGGTAATAGGAAATACAAAATTTTAACTGTAAAACTCTAAACAATATATAATAATATTTAATAATTAATATATAATAGTATTTAATAAGTAATGGGAAATACAAAATTTTAATTGTAAAATTATAATAAAAAAAATATTTAGTTATTTTTATGTGTGAAATAATTTTTTTTTATTAAAAAGATATAATAATTTTGAAAAAATTATAAAAACTTACAATAAAAATTAATAATGCGTTTAGTTTTCTATATACAAATAGAATTAACATTATGCATTTTTTAGTAGCAAAATAAAAAAGTCAATTGTTATCTTTAGAGATGGATAATATTGAATGGACATATAGTTGATTACTATAATAACTATCATTATAATTATATATTTACTCCAATGACACATTAGGGATTACCATCATTATATTTATTAATGCTAAGAAAAATAGAAAAAATCCCAATTATAAAATCTCCATCATTTTTAAATATATCTATATAGAAATTTTTTAAATTTAACGCATTACAAATATTGATACCCGGTGTAGATCTACAACTCACAAATAGCATTGATTATATTTATGTCATCTATATCTATAGATATATCATCTATATCACCTATATTTATGTTATTCTTTAGAATGATTTTCCTCGTCTTCATTCTCGCATTCAATATGATTTTGAGAATGATTTGCGTAGTCTTCATTCTTGCCTTCAATATGATTTGGAGAATGATTTGCATCATTCTTGCTTTCAATATGATTTTGAAAGTGATTTGCCTCTTCTTTTTTCTTGCCTTTAATAAACTGTTTAAAAAAAAGTTATATAGCATACCAAAACAAAAGCTATTTTGAAAATAAAATTGAGAAAAACATATTAATTCACTTTCTTGATTTTAATAACCTAATTACATAAATTAAATTGTAATAATACAAAAAATAGACATTTAATTATAGACACCATAATCATAAATATTTAAATTAAATAAAAGCAAAACAAAATTTATTTAAAAATATACCAATCTCCCCATTTCATCTTTAAACAGGGACATAGAATCTCCCACAGTAAGCCCATGTCCGTTAACAAACTCAGTTGTCATAAGCATGAGAACGAAATGATCAGAACATAAGTAAAAATTCTATATATTATTACATTTAAACAAAGTGATAATTTACATGAGAAAAAAATAATTAAAAATGAAAAAGATTTGATTAAAGTTTCTCATAAAAATAGTTATAGATGAATAACTTATTTTAATACAATTAAATCTCAAAAATAATATTTAATCTATATATTATTACATTTAATCCCAAAAATAATATTTAATCTATATCTTATTATATAACACAATCTAACTTCTTAACCTATAGATTAACATACAAATTATTATTTTTTAATCTTAAATAAATTTAAAAAAATACAAAACACTATCTAAATACTTAACGTTATTATGTTGATATCAAAAATAAAAATAATATATTTTTAAATACTATCTATTTAACTTTAAACTTATTTAAAAATGTCATTGAACTTTAAACTTATTTTTACATTTATATGTTAATATTTAATATGTTAAAATAGTATATAGAATTATTGATTTTATATAAGCTAATACTTAATATGTTAAAATAATATATAGAATTAATTATTGATTTTATATAAGTTAATATTTAATAGGTAAAAATAATATATAGAATTATTGTTTTTATATAATTGAAAATATTTTTTAAAATAATTTCATTTCATATTTATAATAATACTTAATAAGTAATGGGAAATACAAAATTTTAACTGTAAAACTCTAAACAATATATAATAATAGAATCTAAACAATATATAATAATATTTAATAAGTACTATATAATAGTATTTAATAAGTAATGGGAAATACAAAATTTTACTTGTAAAATTATAATAAAAAAAATATTTAGTTATTCTTATGTGTGAAATAAATTTTTTTATTAAAAAGATATAATAATTTCGAAAAAATTATAACAATTTACAATAAAAATTAATAACGTGTTTAGTTTTTTATATACAAGTAGAATTAACATTATGCTTTTTTTAGTAGCAAAATAAAAAAGTCAATTGTTATTTTTAGATGATGGATAATATTGAATGGACATATAGTTGATTACTATAATAACTATCATTATAATTATATATTTACTTGAGTGACATATTAGGGATTACTATAGCTACCATCATAACCTCCATAGTTCTACATATGAAACACCAACTAGTTAAAGTTTAAACGTCTTAATAATGCATCATATGAGAAATTAGTCTACAACTTTGAAACAACATTATATATAAAGAGATTAATAATACATATTCAATTAAAATGATGTCCAACTATTGGACCTAAAAATTATTTCGCTATATTTATACTATCTCAAATAATATTAAAAATTGTTGAAAGATATTTAAGTTTTAAAATCAACTAAATTGTTGAAGAAAAATCTAGATCATTGAAGACATTGTACCTAGTATCTCTTTTTTTAACTAATTTATCTAAACTGAAATCTAATATAAAATTCATTAACACTATTCTTAGTCTCAAAAGTTAATATAAATATAATCACCATTATTATGACTAACACTACTCATAGCTCTATGATTAACACTCCTCATAGCTAGTAAAAAAAATAGCATTCAATTACAACATATTATATTATAAAAAAATCATCATTATTTTTATTAATGCTAAGAAAAATAGAAAAATCCACATTATAAAATCTCCATCATATTTAAATATATCTATATAGTATTTTTATAGTAAAAAAATTTTAATTTAATATATTACAAACACTGATACCCCGTGTAGATCTACAACTCACAAATAGCATTGATTATATTTATGTAATCTATATCTATAGCTATATCATCTATATCACCTATATTTATGTTATTCTTGAGAATGATTTGTGTAGTCTTCATTCTTGCCTTCAATATGATTTTGAGAATGATTTGCATCGTCTTCATTCTTGCCTTCAATATGATTTGGACAATGATTTGCATCATTCTTGCTTTCAATATGATTTTGAGAATGATTTGCATAGTCTTCATTCTTGCCTTCAATATGATTTGCAGAATGATTTGCATCATCTTTTTCGTTGCTTTCAATATGATTTTGAAAAATATTTGCCTCTTCTTTTTTCTTGCCTTTAATAAACTGTTTAAAAAAAAGTTATATCAGCATACCAAACAAAAGCTATTCTGAAAATAAAATTGAAAAAAACATATTAATTCACTTTCTTAATTTTAATAACCTAATTACATAAATTAAATTGTAATAATACAAAAAAAACAGACATTTAATTATAGACACCATAATCATAAATATTTAAATTAAATAAAAGCAAAACAAAATTTATTTAAAAATATACCAATCTCCCCATTTCATCTTTCGACAGGGACATAGAATCTCAGCTGTCATAAGCATGAGAAATAAATGATCAGAACATAAGTAAAAAGTATATATATTATTACATTTAAACAAAGTGACAATTTACGTGAGAAAAAAATAATTAAAAGTAAAAAGATTTCATTAAACTTTCTCATAAAAATAGTTATAAATGAACAGCTTATTTTAATACAATTAAATCCCAAAAATAATATTTAATTTATATATTATTAGATTTAAATAAAATGTCAACATGAAAATAAAAAAATAATCAAAACTGCTAATATATTATTACATTTAAATGGAGTGATATAACTTACATGTATTTTCGAATACGTACATTCTGCTGTTGTTATTGCTCCAGTATCTGCGGTCATGATATTTTATTTTATATTCCATTTAAAATAAAGAAAAAACCTAAAAGAAACATATAAATATAAAGGAATATATAGTGCCTGAAAAGTAACATATGAATGTTATCACTTAGTAAGAGATACCTGTATCTTAAGCGCCACATATAAGGCAACGTCATGTCCTCAACTTCCATTACAAGACTAGGTCTCATTATATCCAACGACGGAAGATGATCCTCTGCGTCTTTCTGAGCATCATAATAAAAATAAGAGATTCAAATCAGTTTCATATATATGCAGATTGAACTTCCAATGATATAAAAATATTCTTATATTCCAAAATTCGTTAATAGTCAAAATATTCTCATACTCCAAAAATGATTGAGTCAAACTTTACTAATAAAAATACTACCATATCTACCCATATTCTAAAATGTATGTACAGTTGACATAAAAATATAAAGTGGTGCACACCTTGGGAATCACCATTCTTCGTAAAATGCCTACATCACTATACTGAAGCTTCTTCTGGAATAGTGTGCGAAACATCTTGCCAGAGTTATCTCTCTGCATAAATAAATAACAACTTGCATTAATAACCTATTCGCTTATGTTGTAAAGGAATGTGGAGTATGAAAGGGCTACTAAAACTGAAATTAATGCTGGGATGACTAAAGACTTAAGTACGCACCTTACTCTCGATTGTGGAATGTAAAATTTTCTCAGGGTTTTCGAACTCGCTTGACAGGATTTTTTGGATGGGTCACAGAGTTTGACCGCTTCTCTTTCACAATATTCAGCCTTCTATTGCGAGTTTATGTGACAGCCTCATTTAGAGCTCATTAGTTTGAATTTAGTTAAAAGACAATTTATTTATTTTAATATATGTTTATTTTATTTTGTAAAAGAAACTCAACAAGAAACACTATTTTTATTACTGAGTTGGTAAAAGGAAATGAATCTCTTAAAATATTGGTAAAGTGTCTAAGAATAGAAGTTGGTTACTTGGGAACAGTTAGAGGACAGTTACCTAACCTCCAGGGATAAAAGGAAATCCCAAGGGAGGGTTAGGGGTTCTATGTTTTTTCTCTGGAAAGAAGAAGGTGAAGCATTCTCTAGAGCTGTGGAAATGGATAGTTGAGAAAAGCTTCTCCAACATTGTATTCAGATTATCTGTCTGTGGCTGGATTGGCCGTCCAGAGGTCACAACAGGATTTCTACTATTCCCGTAGTGCCGACTGAATTCTAGAGCTAGGGTGCAAGCGGAGGACGACATTGCCTCCCTTGATGGTTGGGAGGACCACAGTTGGAGAGTATTCTTGTCCTACCAGATAAGTACTTTAGAATTTGTTCAAGTTATAATACGGGAATCACCGTTTATCTTTTTACTCTACCAAAATGTGAAGTAGATGATTACAGTAAATATCTTTTTACACTATTTAAATGTGATGTAGTTGAGTACAGTAATGGTTAAGTGTTTAATAACCATTCGTGAAAATAACCCTCAGACCCATGGGCGGGAATAATAGCTAACTCTAGAAATATGAAAACTCTGTAGCAGATAATCTTTATATTTGTATATGAAGCGCTTAAAAGAAAGTTAGCGAAATAACAGTAAAGCCAGAATATACTAGGGTTAACATGGGGTTTTATTCTACGTTATTAAGCTACAGTTAAAAAAGAACAGGCCCACATAAACACTAGTAATCATATACACTGTATAAACAAGAAGAATGAACCTGTAGTTATTCATCATGTTTGCGATAGAAATAGAAGAAGAACAGGAATACATGTGCTATTTAAACAATATTTATTCACATCTTGACAGGTGCATGCTATAGCGCTGAAATTGTAGAGCGGAGTTGGGAATAGAAACCCTACTCGCTCCTCTTCTTATCCCTGAGACTATACACGGCCTTGGTTACGATGGTCGGTGCCACATAGGGTTAAGTAATCTAAATAATAAAACTGAAGTCTTAACTTATGAGCAGATACAAGAAAATACTGCTGATATAAACAGGAAAACTTTCTTTCAGATGCATGCACAAACTTACGCCTTATCATGAAAGACACTCGACCTGTTACAATCCTGGCCGTGCACTGTATTACTCTATAGGAAAAGAATTGCATTAAGAAGCATAGCCGTACTTAAGAAATAAAATACAGGAAGTATTTGCGGGTAGTGGAGCAGTGCCATTGCTCACCGTCGCATGCAGTATAAACATTACCCAAAGGAATTTCGAACCAGAACCCCGAGCGACACATAAATGAGAATTTAATGTATTATGAGTTGCATCAAGTTAGTTAGAACTGTAGGGACTAGATTAAAACAGGGTAGTCAAAGGGTCTGGCCATGATGGCTGGAAGTTAAAATAATAATACATTGTGCGTATTGCAAAATATAACCTGTTCACATAGAATAAGGTCTAGACTAAACCCTCTGAAAAATATACAGTCTCTCTTTTTCTGAAGCGAAACATAAGAAAACCTAGGCTAGAAAAAGCTGTAACCCAACTAGTACAGTAGCTGAAAACATATGCCATGACTCTGAGCGATCATGAGCGCCGAGATACCTGTGTAAATGGGGAAATGGTCATTTTATCTGCTGAACTAAAACGATAGAACCCGCATAGAGGAAGAAAGGCTAAACCAGTCATCATACCTGCAGAAAGACAAACGAAAAACTTGTTAGGAAATCTCCAAAGGAATTAGTGCTGGAAAACTAAAATGGACAAGAGTATTTCTTAAGAAGCTGAAGGGTTGATATTCGAATTTTGTACCTGAAAAGAGTATTAAACCTCGCGTAGCCTGTCCAAAGAAAATAACACCAGATCATATAGGGTTTAAAGACAGATTCTCGATTTATTTGTGTAAAACAGAAGAAGAAGGGAAGGCCGAAGCCGGTTATACCTATTGAGTTAAGGCGGTCTCCTTCTAGAGAGCCAAGTATCGATCTGCATATCCATCCTCCACCGACATCCTGACATGCATAGGCAAACCTGCTCGTAGAACATCTTTGCACAGGGGCGAACCAAAAAGACTTTGTGGATGCTCGAGAAAACCTGTAGAATCATTTATAACACACCACTGGTCGTTAACCTGAATTATTCATAGTAGTGTTTACCTCCGAATCAAGGTGACTAGCTATGCAGGATGGAAGGAATAATGGTGGGCAGCGCGCCATGAAAGAGTCTCTGAGCTTGTGAGATAGGGCGGTGGATGAAAACCCAAATCGATGATCTTCCCTCGCAATCTATGCGGAGATCGAGGCGTGATTTTCTTGCTACCGCCAATTGACTAACGCGCGACAACTGTACCCAGCCAGGCAAGAACGAAGCCATATGGCGAAACAAATAACTCATATGTGACATAGAAATTTATGACCGGATATGGTGAAATAAATAATAGGCCTCGCCCGATGGATAACATGCAATCACAGAGTACCGAGCAGTGAAACAATACACATGGTGGTTAAAATATTTAATAGCATTTACACCAATGTCAATAAAGCCCAAGTGTACTCATTGTTGTAGATTAATACCATATCAAGAGTTATACCGTAGCATAATTAGAATTGAATTGTGCTTGGAGATTTAGTTTGGGGTAATTTAATTCTATATTTTGTATAACCACGTATTTATAATATGTGTATTTCATATAGCAGGTGGTATTATGTTAGTTTGGTAATGTGAAGGTTGTGTGTTAATGGTTAATTGTAAAAAAAAAAAAATTTAATTACTCTTACTAGGATAGAAGTTTAGTTGACTGTGACAAGTGGTATCAAAGCCGGTTACTACACTGGCAACCTAAGGGTCTACTAACAAAGCTGTGTGTGTATTAGTGCACTGAGAAGAGATAAAAGACAAGTAAGATGCTGGAAAAACAGCAGCAGCAAACTGCCTCTCTGCTAAACACGGTACAGCAGTTACAAGAGGAGATGATAAGAGTTCGAAAGGACAATGAAAGGTTACTGCTAGACCAGGAAAGGATCCTGAAGAGCATATCTGATAAACAGAATTAGGAAACGCGGCAGCCTAGTGCAGAAAGAGAGTTATCAACCAAATCGGAAGACCAACAAACTAGAAACAACACCACCGGAAAGACAGAAAATATTTTTTCTCACAAGAGCAAAAACCACAATTATAACGAGGCAGAATCGGGAAATCCGTTCGATCAGCAGGATCATAAGAGGCAGAGAAATGAGCTACAGGGGGAGTTTCGTAAGATCAAGCCACCGATGTTTGATGGCGAGGCAGAAGAGGCAGCTGAAGCATGGTTAATTAACATCAATAAATATTTCCAGGTATATGAGTACAACAGCAATCTGAAGGCTAGGCTGGCTATATACCAGCTGCGAGAGAAAGCCACCCTGTGGTGGGAGGAGGTAAAGAACGTTCGCAGCATTGATGAGCGAGACATTACATGGAAATTGTTCCAGCAGTACTTCAAAGATAAATATCTGACAGAGAGATTTTACGATGATAAAGCCAAATAATTCCATGATCTTAGGCTGGGCCAATTGACCATGGATGAGTATGTTACGAAATTTACATCCCTGCTACGCTATGTACCTTACCTCAGAGAAGAAAAGGCTAAGGTACAGAGATTTCTGAGTAGTCTGCCTTCCCCTATGAGGGAAAGAATAGAGTTTGTTAACCCCCAAACGATGGATGAAGCTGTCTGGAAAGCACGCATGTGTTACCAGCAGTATAAGATCAAGGGGGACGGTGGAAAGGGTTGGCAGCCCAAGAAAAATCAAAAGAATTCATCTACTTTTAAAAGCAGCAAAAGCAGCCACTTTAAAGGGATAGGACGGAACGCTGGCAACAAACAGTTTAATAGAAACCATCAAAGAATCAAGTGGCCAGCTGAAGAAAAACCCACAGAAGGATCAAGCAAACCAGAACAAGGACAGAATTCGAAACCCCCCTTACAGTGTTGGGGCTGTGGGGAAGCACACTATTACAAGAACTGTCCACAGCGTAAAAGGAATGAAAATGTGGCAAACTTGCAGGAGGCATCAACAGTGGGGGACGTGGGGCGAAACATACCATGTATAAACGCAGCCTTGGAGGATCGACAGGCTGATTTCCAGCCCACAATGATTGAACTGGAAGGTACTATGTTATATAAACCTGTCTCGATTTTAATAGACCCTGGAGCTAGTTTAAGTTATGTAAGTCCTAAACTAGTGGAACTGTGCAATCTAAAAAAATAGAAATTTAAAAACCCTTGGCTAGTTCAACTAGCCACCGGAGCTAAATGCAAAGTGACTGCGAAAATTGCAAATTGCACTTTGGAAGTGGCAAAACAGTAGCTGCAGGTAGACTTAAATATTTTACCATTGGGATCATATGATGTATTACTAGGAATGGACCGGTTGGAGAAACACTGGACCTTATTAGACTGTAAGGAGAAGACAATTTATTATAGAGCACAGGATGGTACGCGTAAGGAAATTAACGGAATTAAAAAGCCTGTGCAATTGCGCCCCATAACAGCATCTCAGATGAGCAAGTGTATCCAAAAGGGGTGTCAGTTGTACGCAACTCAAGTAGGGTATACTGAATCTAACGAAAAAGCAGCAGATATAAAAGACATCCCTGTGGTACAGGAATTCCTAGATGTGTTTCCAAAAAACATTCCAGGATTGCCACCGAAAAGAGACATTGATTTCACTATTGAACTACTACCCGGAGCCTCTCCTGTGTCAAGAGCACCTTACAGAATGAGTATACCAGAATTAACAGAGTTAACGATGCAGTTGCAGGAATTGTTAGATAAAGGATATATTTGCCCAAGCGTGTCACCTTGGGGAGCTCCCATCCTCTTTGTTAAAAAGAAGGATGGAACCTTACGCATGTGTATGGACTACCGACAACTCAACAAGCTGACAGTTAAGAATAGATATCCTCTACCCAGAATCGATGATTTATTCGATCAGGTGAGAGGTGCCAAAGTGTTCTCTAAAATAGATTTGCGGTCTAGATATCACCAAATTCAAATCAAGGATGAGGATGTTTGCAAGACAGCATTCCGCACCAGATATGGACATTATGAGTTTGTAGTATTACCATTCGGGTTGACAAATGCGCCAGCAACCTTTATGAGGTTGATGAATGGCATTTTTCATCAGTTTTTAGATCGCTTTGTATTGGTCTTCATAGACGACATCCTGATCTACTCCAAGAGCGAGGAAGAACATAAGGAGCATCTGAGGATAGTGTTAGAAATATTAAGGAAGCATCAGCTGTATGCTAAATTCAGCAAGTGCAATTTCTTCAAACCAGAAATCCAGTATTTGGGTCATGCTGTGACAGCTGAGGGAATAGCGGTGGACCCCGAAAATATTAAAACCATCATGGAATGGCGAGTACCACAGAATGTGGCAGATATCAGATCATTCATGGGTCTGGCAGGATACTACAGGCGGTTCATCGAAGGGTTTTCTAAGATTTCCTATCCTATTACATCCTTACAAAAGAAAGGCAGATCTTTCAAACGGACGAATGAATGACAGAACAACTTTGAGAAGCTGAAACAACTCTTAACCACAGCACCAGTGCTGAAAGTTGCTGACCCCAGCAAAGATTATGTGGTGTGTACTGATGCCAGCAAGGAGGGAGTGGGCGCAGTGTTAATGCAGGAAGGCAAGGTAATAGCCTATGAGTCCAGGAAATTGAGAGAGTGTGAACAAAAGTACTCTGCCTATGATCTAGAACTCACCGCAGTAGTGCATGCTCTCTGAGTGTGGAGGCATTACCTACTGGGAAAAAGGTTCATACTCAAAACATACCACAGCAGTTTAACTAACTACTTCAAGCAGGCAGATTTAAACTCTAGGCAAGCAAGGTGGAACGCCTTTTTGAGCGAATTTGACATGGACATACAACATGTCAAAGGGAAAGAAAACCGAGTTGCAGACGCCTTGAGTAGGAAATTGCATGGGATCTATGCAATCTATTACAGCCAACCTATGAGCCAACTATCAGAACAAATAAAGGAAGAGGCCCAGAAGGACCCAGAATATCAGTTTTTGTGGCGACAGATGGAAGAAGATCTGAAGCAAGGAAAGCCATCCGAGTATGGAATTAATGAGGAACAAATGTTAATGTTCCGCGGAAGGGTCTATGTTCGTAATCGTGCAAGTCTCAAGGGGTTAATCATGGACGAGTACCATCGCAGCAACTACGCTGGTCATCCTGGTTATCAAAAGATGCTTTCGGCAATTAGAAAGATATATTATTGGCCCGGTATGCGCAGTGAAATTGCAGAATATCTGAGTAAGTGTTTAGAGTGCCAGCAGGTTAAAGTGGAGCATCGGCATCCAGCAGGACTACTACAGCCCATACCTATTCCTGAATGGAAGTGGGAAGTGATCTCTTTAGATTTCATCACAGGCTTACCTTGAACAAGGAAGAAAAAAGATTCAATCATGGTAGTGGTGGACAGATTAAGTAAAGCTGCCCACTTCATACCTGTGCAGTCCACTTACAAAACCGTGCAGATTGCAGACATATTTATGAGGGAAATCTTTAGGTTGCATGGTATACCTAAGACTATGATTTCAGATCGGGATGTTAAGTTTACCTCCGCATTTTGGAAAACCCTGTTTTCGGGTTTGGGTACTCAAATACACTTCAGTACTGCCTATCACCCTCAAACTGATGGGTAGATAGAACGGGTAAACCAAGTTTTGGAGGATATGCTGCGCATGTATGTAATTCGGCAGCCAACTAAATGGGAAGATTACCTGCACCTAGTGGAGTTTGCATATAATAACGGATACCAAGAGTCTCTAAAAATGAGCCCCTTTGAAGCGTTATATGGGCGACAATGTCGTACACCAATCAACTGGAGTAGTCCAGAGACGAAATTAATGTTGGGACCAGAAATGTTGGCTGAGCTAGAAGCTGAGGTAAAAAGAATAAGACAAAATTTGAAGGCCGCGCAGGACCGACAGAAGGTCTTTGCAGATAAGAAAAGGTCTTATCGCGAATTCGGAGTAGGTGACCACGTGTATGTCAGGATTAAGCCTAAAAGAAGTACCTTAAGGTGGACTTCTTGTGCCAAGTTAGCTCCTCGTTACTGCGGACCCTTCCAAATTCTGGAAAGGGTGGGACCAGTAGCCTATAGACTGGCTTTGCCTAGTCACATTAAAGTGCACAATGTATTCCATGTATCTTTGTTAAAGCGATATGTGCATGATGAAAAACATGTAATTCAATGGCAAAACATTCAGGTAGGAAGAAAGAAAGGAAATAAAATCCTAGCTGAAGTTTGAAACAAATCTGAAGTTACTAATTGATAATCCTGTTGCTACTTTTCAGGTAGAACTGGACGGAGAATTTCTGGTAGAGCCGCTACGCATACTTGATCGTAGGGAAATTGGACTCCGAAAAAGGATAATTACCCAGGTGAAAGTGCAATGGAGGCACTTTGGACCTGACGAAGCTACCTGGGAAGATGAAAAGTTTGTACGAGAAGCATACCCGGAGCTCTTTGTAGACCTGGACTGAAACACCGAGGACGGTGTTACTTCCAGGGGAGGAAGACGTGACAGCCTCATTTAGAGCTCATTAGTTTGAATTTAGTTAAAAGACAATTTATTTATTTTAATATATGTTTATTTTATTTTGTAAAAGAAACTCAACAAGAAACACTATTTTTATTACTGAGTTGGTAAAAGGAAATGAATCTCTTAAACTGTTGGTAAAGTGTCTAAGAATAGAAGTTGGTTACTTGGGAACAGTTAGAGGACAGTTACCTAACCTCCAGGGATAAAATGAAATCCCAGGGGAGGGTTAGGGGTTCTGTGTTTTTGCTCTGGAAAGAAGAAGGTGAAGCATTCTCTAGAGCTGTGGAAATGGACAGTTAAGAAAAGCTTCTACAACCTTGTATTCAGATTATCTGTCTATGGCTGGATTGGCCGTCTAGAGGTCACAACAGGATTTCTACTGTTTCTGTAGTGCCGACTGAATTCTAGAGCTAGGGAGCAAGCGGAGGACGTCATTGCCTCCCTTGATGGTTGGGAGGACCACAATTGGAGAGTATTCTTATCCTACCAGATAAGTACTTTAGAATTTGTTCAAGTTATAATACGGGAATCACCATTTATTTGTTTACTCTACCAAAATGTGAAGTAGATGATTACAGTATATTTATATATATATATATTTGTATACATTACTAAAATGTGATGAAGATGATTACAGTAAATATCTGTTTACACTATTTAAATGTGATGTAGTTGAGTACAGTAATGGTTAAGTGTTTAATAACCATTCGTGAAAATAACCCTCAGACCCATGGGCAGGAATAATAGCTAACTCTGGAAATATGAAAACTCTGTAGCAGATAATCTTTATATTTGTATATGAAGCACTTAAAAGAAAGTTAGCAGAATAACAGTAAAGCCAGAATATACTAGGGTTAACATGGGGTTTTATTCTACGTTATTAAGCTACAGTTAAAAAATAACAGGCCCACATAAACACTAGTAATCATATACGTTGTATAAACAAGAAGAATGAACCTGTAGTTATTCATCATGTTTGCGATAGAAATAGAAGACTAACAGGAATACATGTGCTATTTAAACAATATTTATTCACATCTTGATAGGTGCATGCTATAGCGTTGAACTTGTAGAGCGGAGTTGGGAATAGAAACCCTACTCACTCCTCTTCTTGTCCCTGAGACTATACATGGCCTTGGTTACGACGGCCGGTGCCACATAGGGTTAAGTAATCTAAATAATAAAACTGAAGTCTTAACTTATGAGCAGATACAAGAAAATACTGCTGATATAAACAGGAAAAATTTCTTTCAGATGCATGCACAAACTTACACCTTATCATGAAAGACACTCGACTTGTTACAATCCTGGCCGTGCACTGTATTACTCTATAGGAAAAGAATTGCATTAAGAAGCATAGCCGTACTTAAGAAATAAAATACAGGAAGTATTTGCGGGCAATGGAGCAGTGCCATTGCTCACCGTCGCACGCAGTATAAACATTACCCAAAGGAATTTCGAACCAAAACCCTGAGCGACACATAAATGAGAATTTAATGTATTATGAGCTGCATTGAGTTAGTTAGAACTGTAGGGACTAGATTAAAACAAGGTAGTCAAAGGGTCTGGCCATGATGGCTGGAAGTTAAAATAATAATACATTGTGCATATTGCAAAATATAACCTGTTCACATAGAATAAGGTCTAGACTAAACCCTCTGAAAAATATACAGTCTCTATTTTTCTGAAGCAAAACATAAGAAAACCTAGGCTAGAAAAAGCCGTAACCCAACTAGTACAGTAGCTGAAAACATACGCCATGACTCTGAGCGATCATGAGCGCCGAAGTACCTGTGTAAATGGGGAAACGGTCATTTTATCTGCTGAACTAAAATGATAGAACCCGCACAGAGGAAGAAAGGCTAAACCGGTCATCATACCTGCAGAAACACAAAGGAAAAACTTGTTATGAAATCTCCAAAGGAATTAGTGCTGGAAAACTAAAATGGACAAGAGTATTTCTTAAGAAGCTGAAGGGTTGATATTCGGATTTTGTACCTGAAAAGAGTATTAAACCTCGTGTAGCCTGTCCAAAGAAAAGAACACCAGATCATATAGGGTTTAAAGATGGATTCTCGATTTATTTGTGTAAAACAGAAGAAGAAGGGAAGGCCGAAGCCGGTTATACCTGTTGAGTTAAGGTGGTCTCCTTCTAGAGAGCCAAGTATCGATCTGCATATCCATCCTCCACCGGCACCCTGCCATGCATAGGCAAACCTACTCGTAGAACATCTTTGCACAGGGGCGAACCAAAAAGACTTTGTGGATGCTCGAGAAAACCTGTAGAATCATTTATAACACACCACTGGTTGTTAACCTGAAGTATTCATAGTAGCGTTTACCTCCGAATCAAGGTGACTAGCCATGCAGGCTGGAAGGAATAATGGTGGGCAGCGCGCCATGAAAGAGTCTCTGAGCTTGTGAGACAGGGCGGTGGATGAAAACCCAAATCGATGATCTTCCCTCGCAATCTATGCGGAGATCGAGGCGTGATTTGCTTGCTACCGCCAATTGACTAACGCGCGACACCTGTACCCAGCCAGGCAAGAATGAAGCCATATGGCGAAACAAATAACTCATATGTGACATGGAAATTTATGACCGGATACGGTGAAATAAATAATAGGCCTCGCCCGATGGATAACATGCAATCACAGAGTACCGAGCGGTGAAACAGTACACATGGTAGTTAAAATATTTAATATCATTTACGCCAATGTCAATAAAGCCCAAGTGTACTCATTGTTGTAGATTAATACCATATCAAGAGTTATACCGTAGCATAATTAGAATTGAATTGTGCTTGGAGATTTAGTTTGGGGTAATTTAATTCTATAGTTTGTATAACCACGTAGTTATAATATGTGTATTTCATATAGCAGGTGTTATTATGTTAGTTCGGTAATGTGAAGGTTGTGTGTTAATGGTTAATTGTAAAAAAAAAAAATTATTAATTACTCTTACTAGGATAGATGTTTAGTTGACTGTGACAGTTTCTCTTTGGCCTGATGCTATACTAGATTTATCACAGATTCCCAGTGGAAAAATAGATATTGGAAATGCAGAATTACCAATCAAATTGGATGCGATGGGGGGCAGTGCATCGTAATTAGGAGGGAAACTGGTTGGTAAAGAAGAAGTGCATTGAAAAGCCAACTGGATACCACTGAGTTCTTTAATATTATTTTCATTACTTGCAGGCAAAAGGGAAGAATTATAACAATCCACGTGCATTGTGGATTGATGACTAGGATGACTTCCATTTCCATCTCTTGACACACTTCCATGAGGGTGAAGAAGATGACCTCCATTTCCATTCCACGGCATAACAGAAGAACCCACCTGGGCGTTTTGGAGGGAGGGTTTGTAGCTGGTTTTTCAATGAATTTAAAATTGGATAATAATAATAATAATAATAAACTATAGCTATAAAAAAATAAAAATAAAAATAAAGTACCTGATATTGATAAATATGGAAAGGTGGCGCAGCAGATGAAACATAATTTTGATGAAGATGAATTCCTTCCTGGACCTGTTGTTTGCAGCGTTTGGGATGGTTGTCAAATTGGGATATTGGGTATTGATGAGGATGAATTCCTGGCTGAGCAGATGGAGCAGAGTATTGATGAGGATGAATTCCTGCCTGGACCTATTGTTGTTTGTTGTCAAATTGGGATATTGGGTATTGATGAGGATGAATTCCATTTCCATGTCTTGACATAATTCCATCTCCATTCCTTGGCACAGCAGAAGAAGAACACAGCTGCATTTGGGATTGAACAGCATGAATTGCGGGATGATGAGCTCCGATCCTTGAAACCCTCATATACTCCATTTCTGCTAAAACCCTCATATACTCCATTTCTGCTAAAACCCTTCATAGAGATTCGGGGAATGTATCCATCTCGTTTATTAGATACCCACAGACAACCTCTACCCTAAACTCTCGTTTATTAGATACACAGGTACTTGTGCTGGTATGAAACTAACGATTTATTCTCTCCCAGTTCTCGCAATTAAGCTTACAGGTTTTGTTCCAATTAGGTCATCCGAGCAGCTTCCAGCATGTAACCTGTAACCCAAGGCATCCGCTGTGAACACATAAAAGCCGAGGAACAAAATAAAAAGGAGAATCAGGATAGGCCAGAAGGTTCGAGCAGAGATGGAGCCCCCCTAGACATTGCTAGCTCGTGTTTTAGGGATATGAAGTGTTACTTTCCAATAGCTGCTAACTTGAAGTTGAACATGGACTTTAAATGTAGTTTAATAAATTTAAATTGACACTCAGTCGGTTTTTAAGAAATTTATTTTTAGAGTATTATGTTGAATTAAAATTATTTTTAAAATAAATATTACTTATTTTTAATAATTTTTTTAAAGCCAGAGAACAATATTATCCATATCAATACCATAATATTAAATAGAATATATATATATATATATATATATATATATATATATATATATATATATATATATATATATATATATATATATATACATATATATATACATATATATATATATATATTAAATTCAATAATTATTTATAGATATTGTATTTTTAAATAAATATTTATATTTATATTTTAAAATTAATTTAATAATGATTTATTTTATTATTATTTAAATAATAATAATTATTATTATTATTATTTTTATATATTATATCAAATTATTATTATTATTGTTATTAAATAATAAAAATACGTCATGTTTTAGTAAAGATGAAGTCTCACCGATGGAAACCGAGCTACCCTGCAACCAACACTCATCGCTTGAGACTTATCAACCTTGCAGTTAAGCTTGCAAATTGTTATACCACCTATGAATATTTTTGGATATTTCAAACAGATTTTAACCACCCCCATCAAGGAATTATCATTTTATTATATTAATTTAATTTTCATATAAATTATATATTCTTAAAATTTACAATCTATATATTAACATACAATTTTTTTTTTTTTAATAATTAATATTTTATAATTTTAAATAAATTAAAAAAAATACATAACACAATCTAACTTCTTAACCTATATATTAACATACAAATTATTATTTTTTAATAATTATTTTATTTTAATCTTAAATAAATTTAAAAAAATACAAAACACGATCTAACTACCTAACGTTACTATGTTACTATGTTGATATAAAAAATAAAAATAATATATTTTTAAATACTATCTATTTAACTTTAAACTTATTTTTACATTTATATGTTAATATTTAATATGTTAAAATAATATATAGAATTATTGATTTTATATATGTTAATATTTAATATGTTAAAATAATATATAGAATTAATTATTGATTTTATATAAGTTAATATTTAATATGTAAAAATAATATATAGAATTATTCTTTTTGTATAAGTGAAAATATTTTGTAAAATAATTTCATTTCATATTTTTAATAATACTTAATAGGTAATGGGAAATACAAAATTTTAACTGTAAAACTCTAAACAATATATAATAATATTTAATAAGTAATATATAATAGTATTTAATAAGTAATGGGAAATACAAAATTTTAATTGTAAAATTATAATAAAAAAAATATTTAGTTATTTTTATGTGTGATATAATTATTTTTTATTAAAAAGATATAATAATTTTGAAAAAATTATAACAACTTACCATAAAAATTAATAATGTGTTTAGTTTTCTATATACAAGTAGAATTAACATTATGCATTTTTTAGTAGCAAAATAAAAAAGTCAATTGTTATCTTTAGATGATGGATAATATTGAATGGACATATAGTTGATTACTATAATAACTATCATTATAATTATATATTTACTCCAATGACACATTAGGGATTACTATAATCTCATATTTACTTGAGTGACATATTAGGGATTACTATAGCTACCATTATAACCTCCATAGTTCTACATATGAAACACCAACTAGTTAAACTCTAAATATCTCTAAAACAAAAGTCTTAATAATGCATCATATGAGAAATTAGTCTACAACTTTGAAACAAAATTATATATAAAGAGATCAATAATACATATTAATTAAAATGATGTACAACTATTGGACCTAAAAATTATTTAGCTATATTTATACTATCTCAAATAATATTAAAATGTCACACCTCTAATTTAGGGAATTTTTTTTTTTTTTTTCTAGGTACACTTTGAATGTTCTAGTGATCTAAATGATAAGATCATTAATCCACTTAAATAACATTTGAGTCCACCTATGGATACATTTCCCTCATGTACATAACATTTTATTTCATCTCCTACCCTTGTGTACATCCCTACTGTTGTTTGTTTTTCTCCAAACCTGTACTGGATATATATATATCATTTACATACAACATAGAACCCTGATGTATATCAATATAAAATTCACATATATTTATTAGGGAATAGAGTTACTTAACTCTCTTATTTTTATGCATGACTTAGATATATATATATCTATCTACCATGAGTTAAAGATATTTAACTTCGTACCATTTGGCTACTTGTTCATATAGATATGTATATATAATTATATCTATATATATATATATATATATATATAGTTATATATATATATACATAAATCTTCACCTTATTAAGGCATTCGAGGTCGCATATGATACTCGGACCTATGGATTGAATTGTCATATTTATAGATTGACCGCTCACGATTATGAAACATATAATAGCCATATATTTAATTCATCATATGACCTACTCTCCGCCGTAAGTATGAGTTGATATACGTGTCCACGGTTGATAATTTGAAAAGCTTTGTTTTATTATAATTTTCTTTTCTGTTACTATGTATCTACCACAATCCATTTCTGTTAACATAATTTCATAATTATGGTGCGTTGCATTTGTCAGGGTTCGGAGTATATCACGCAGCCGTTCAATTGCAACCACGCCGAAATCCTGTTGTGACAGTCGGCGCGCCTGCGTGTACTCACTCATCCTCTCGCCTGCCCATTCTTTGCTGATTGAGACCGGCACCAACGCGTCGGATTCTTGTTTTTTCAGTACCATATAGGTGAGCAGGTTGGGGTTCGTAGGAGCCGTCCATCTCCAGGCGATGTTTGAAAAGTTTTGCGTGTAATTCTGGTCATGATATTTTCTTGGTTAGTTTTTTTTTTCTTTCCAGGAACGGCCTATCTCCCATGCGGGAGTAACAACGACGGCGTGCATTGTCCTCTACACTCGACGTGTGGATGTTTCCTTCGTTCGGCCTATTCAAGTACTGTGATCGTTGGCTCCTGTTCTGAAAATATGTAGCTTTCGAATTAAAGCTCTTCTTCCGTGCCTACGTCCACCTACACTTCCGGTGCTCATTGACAGATTTTGGGTACTCTTTTCTATCAATCGGCGTCTGCTCAATCTCCCTTGGGATTGTCTGAAGTTATCGGGCAGAGTAATTAGGGTTTCAGGTATTCATTTCATGGGAGACTCTATTTCCAACCTAATCACCGGATCGTTCTTTTCGATTATCTCCCTTTGTTTCCATTGCTCAGCTCGAAGTGAGACCTGCGCCGGGAGTTTCAGGGTTGTGGCGTGCTATCAGGTTTCAGAGTTTACGTTTGTATCTGAACAATGACTGTACGCTTGAACGATAGTGCTAACCCCGATTCTCTTCTGCTTCCTCGAGTTGGGTATTGGCTATTACAGTATGGTCTCTTTTTCTTTCATTTGTATCCCTCAGTTAACTGTTAAAATTCTTCTAGGTTACCGAAGGTATACTTATGTTGAATTTCTGTGGTCGTTATATGCGTCGGTATTTACTATGTCATTACCTTTTTATATATAATTGCTGGGGTAATATTAATGTTCCATCTGAGGTTAGGATACCGATTTGGTTATATCGGCCGTCCACCTCACTGAACCACATATTCAAGCTTTCTCTTCTACGATTTTATTGAGAGTGGCATGCCTTCCTCGCGTGTATTATGACACGCTGGTGTGAGAAGGCTTAACGCACTGTCTTAGGCATAGAATAGTTGTATGGCCGTTAAACCCCAGCAAGAGTGGCGTTGTCGACCCGTATTTGTGTATCTTTGGCTTCTGCACCACCACACGGAGATGCCGCGACCAAGTTGGTATTGGCTCGCCAGCAAATTTTTATTTAATTTAACTTCTGTGTTTCCAGAATAATCAAAATCGCCCATATCCCATCGGGACTTGGTTCGAGTTGTGTAGTTATCTTCTCGACTAGTATTTGCTTTAAAATGGGTTTCCTGTTTTGGTTGCTTACCTATACGTTTCAACCATCAGGATTTCGACAAGCGAGGGTAACTCTTCGGTGCGAACAGTAAAATCGTCCCATGCAAATGTGGGTTTGATTCGTATCGACCTGTTTCAGAGCTCTCATGGTCGGTTAATCTTACTGTCAAATTTCCCTTTTCTAATCCGGGATTTGAAGTTTAAATCATCCTTCTATTCGGCGTTACCTGTGTTTAACATTCCGGCGTTCTCCCGTTTATATGTATTACTGTTAGTCAAAATTAAATTTAGAATAAGTTCGAGGCATGTCTATTTTGTTTTTTCTATGACACTACAATGATACTTTATGCGTCGTTTAATGTATACCTACCTGTATTCCAATAAACCTAAAACATGAGGCATTATTTTCATAGCACTTCTCTGCAAATAGACTTTATTTATATGCATATACATATCATAGGTAGGTTTCGTTATTATGTTTTGTCCGTAGGTCGTTTGCATATTAGATCATCGCTTATATCGTTTTTGTGGTATCTATCGGCATGTATAGGTATATATGTATAGTTTGTTGCCGAGGGTATCCAAGCCCAAAGGACGGGTTACTTGATACCTCGGAATATATCTATACTTTTGACTTAATTAAAATATTTTTGTTATACATATATGTAAATATAGGTATACGATTATTCTATTGTTGATTCATCTCAAGTCTAATTTATTTCAAAGGTTATAACTGATGTTAATCATGCAAAATACCCCCCTCTTATTTCTATCAGTAGTCTAACCATTCTTGTTGCAGGTTTACTTATGAAGGTAATGAGATTTCAATTACATGCTATAGAATCCTTGATAACAACTTCTATTTTCCTTTGGAAGTATAGCTATATATGTGGCCCATGGTGGTTGACTAGATAACAATGAGTATAGGTCAAGAAATTGGTTATGCTACTACCATGTTCAAGGAGTACAAAGAGATTTTTTTTTTTTTTTTAAAGATAATGTCTATACCTTTAGATCTGTTATAAAACTCCTATCGAGTATAGTTTTTTTTTTTCAAATAACTGGTTCTATTCATTTATGATATGGTTCATATAGATCTCATTTCTGCTATAATATTTCTAGCATATACAAGAGCATAAAACCATCCCATTTGTATCTGTAAGAGATAAAATAATATTTATTTATCTATGAGGATTAAGTACTTCAGATTTAAGCCAACCTTGGTTTAAAGTTTCTGTAGTTCTACTTCATGGATTTCTGATCTACAACTAAACAGGACTGGAAAGGTGAATACCTTAAGAATGGTGCTATTAAATGTAGTACTAATTCAATCATACATCAAATAAATTTTTCATGTAGCCAATTCATACCATTTCAACTCAAATTAACAAGCATTTCAGACATACCACAAAACTGCAATTGACCAACCTCCCAACCTTAGAGTCCTCTTTATCTCCCAGGACTCACCCCCGAGCAGAGATCACCTTCTAGCCCAGATCAACCCCTGATCTGTCTAGGAACAGCTTATTTAAGCTCATAGTTTCCCCAAAGCATGTTTCTAATTCTGCGTCCAGAATAGCAGGATGCTTTCTTTCCTGTTTAGCCTAGGCTTCCCATCTTGGGGTTCTTTAAAGCTGCTTTAAGCTTTTCCTCAGCTTTTCCAGCTTTTTCTCACCTCTTCCCAACTACTCCTCTTCATTGGGGAAATTTTAGATTCCTCCTCAAATCTAAATAAATTTCTTTCAAGGATTTTCTGAAAGATTTTTGGGGATTTATTGCTTTATTCATCCTCATGGATTTGGCAAGTGATCTCAAATTATCTTTTTGGTCAAAATGCACAATCATTTTATTTATTTCCTCAAATAAAATATGCAAATACATTCACACCATATTCATCCCTTGGGGTCCACCCCCTTAGGATTAAAGTTCAAATGTCAAACTTTAAAAATTCAACACACAAATTGGGGGTGTTACATATTCCCCCTCTGAAAATAAACACCGTCCTCGGTGTTCCTATTCACTACTAGAGTTCATTTAAACAAAAATGGATATCGCTCCATCATTTCAGCTTCCTTTTCCCAGGTGGCTTCTTCAGCAGTAAAGTGCTTCCACTGCACTTTTACTCTGGCCACTGTTCTGTTTCTCAATTCAATTTCTTCCCGGTCCAATATTTGAAGCGGTTCTGGCAGGAACTCCCCTTCTGGTTCCACCTGTACAACATTCCAATCAACTATGTGAGAAGCATCATGCACATATCTTTTTAATAATGAAACATGAAACACATTATGTACTTTAACATGGGGTGGTAAGGCCAGTTTGTAAGCCACTGGTCCCACCCTTTCCAACACATCAAAAGGCCCACAATATCTAGGGGCAAGTTTTGCACAACTTCCAGCATAAAGTGTGCTCTTTTTGGGTTTGATGCGTAAATACACATGATCCCCCACTTTGAATTCTCGGTGTACTCTTTTCTTATCAGCATAGATTTTCTGGCGATCTTGCGCTGTCTTGATATTTCTTTGTATCTGTTTGACAATTCTCTCCATCTCTTGTAGTGCATCTGATCCCAAAACTAGTTTATCCTCTGGTTGACTCCAGCTCAAGGGAGTACGACACTTTCTCCCATAAAGTGCCTCAAACGGACTCATCTTAATAGAGGATTGGTAGCTGTTATTATAGGCAAACTCAGCTAAATGCAGATACTCTTCCCACTTTGATGGCCTATCCATCACGTACATTCTTAGCATATCCTCTAAAATTTGATTTGTTCTTTCTGTTTGCCCATCCGTTTGAGGGTGATAGGCAGTACTAAAATTTAGTTTAGTACCCATTCCTGCAAACAACCCCTTCCAGAATGCTGCTGTAAACTTGGCATCCCGATCTGAGACAATCACCTTGGGCACTCCATGAAGCCTTACTATCTCCTTCAAAAAAACATTTGCTACTTGAGTTGTTCCGAAAGTAGATTTCACTGGTATAAAGTGAGCAGCTTTTGTGAGGGTGTCTACTACTACCATAACAGAATCATGTTGATATTTAGTCTTGGGTAATCCTGTTATAAAATCTAGGGAAACTGTGTCCCATTTCCATTCGGCAATTGGCAAAGGGTTTAAAATCCCGGCTGGGTGTTGATGCTCAACTTTGACCAATTGACATTCCATACACCTACTTAGATACTCTGCCACATCTCTCTTCATTCCTGGCCATAACAGCTTCTTCTTCAAGGCTGTTAACATCTTTTGGTATCCGGGATGTCCTGCATAGGGCTGTTTGTGATATTCATCCAAAATTTCCTTTTTTTAATGACTCCCCATTAGGAACATACAACCTGTTTTTATAATAGAGCAGCCCTTGTTGGTTTTGAGTGAAACCAGTTTTATCTTTTGTCTGCAGTTTCACCAAGAGTGCTTCATAATTTGGGTCTTGGCTGGCTGCTTCTCTCACCAAATCTTCTATCTCAATCTGTCCACTACTCCTAATGCTGTTTACATGGTGACAAGCATTTCTACTTAATGCATCAGCAACTTTATTTTCTTTCCCCTTGATATTCTTGATGTCCATATCAAATTTACTTAAAAAGGACATCCATCTGGCTTGTCTTGCATTTAGATCAGTTTGGGAGAAAAAATATTTGAGGCTAATATGATCAGTCATCAATGTGAACTTTTTCCCCAGCAAATAGTGTCTCCACATTTTTAGGGCATGGATCACAGCTGCAAGTTCCAAATCATATGCACTATAATTTTGTTCATGTACTTTCAGTTTCCTAGATTCATAGGCAATGACTGAATTTTCCTGTAACAGGACTCCTCCCAGCCCTTCTCTGCAAGCATCTGTACATACAACAAACTCTTTATCAAGATCAGCAATTTTTAATATAGGAGCTGAAATAAGTTTTTGTTTCAACTGTTCGAAACTGTTTTGACATTTCTCAGTCCACACAAACTTAACACCCTTCCTTTGTAATGAGGTTATGGGATTTGCTATAGCAGAAAATCTCTCCACAAATCTGCGATAATAGCCTGCCATTCCCATAAATGATCTTACTGCTGAGACATCAGTAGGCACTGGCCATTCTTTAATGGCTTTTACCTTTTCAGGGTCAACTTCCAACCCTTTTTCAGAAATTATATGACCTAGATATTGAATTTTATCTCTATAAAATTCACATTTACTGAACTTGGCATATAGTTGGTTTTCTTTTAAAGTCTGCAACACTATTCTCAGATGTTCCTTATGTTCATCTTCATTTTTAGAATAGACTAAGATATCATCTATGAACACCAGAACAAATTTGTCCAAATACTTATTCAACACACTGTTCATTAGACACATAAAGGTGGCAGGGTCATTCGTCAAACCAAAAGGTAGGACTACAAATTCGTAATGCCCATACCTGGTTCGAAATGCTGTTTTACTGATGTCTTCTTCTTTAATTCTGAGCTGGTGATACCCAGTCCTGAGGTCTATCTTAGAGAAAACTGAAGCTCCTCTCACTTGATCAAAAAGATCATCAATTCTAGGAAGTGTATATCTATTCTTAATGGTCAACTTGTTCAGTTGACGATAATCAATGCACATCCTAAAGGTCCCATCCTTCTTTTTAACAAATAACACAGGTGCTCCCCATGGAGACACACTTGGTCTGATGTAACCCTTATCCAATAATTCTTGCAGCTGCATCTTCAGCTCCATTAGTTCTGGAGGACTCATCCGATAGGGGGCTCGGGAAACAGGTGTGGCTCTCGATACCAGATCAATTGAAAAATCAATCTATCTTTTGGGGGGAAGATGAGGGATTTCTTTGGGAAAGACTTCTTTAAATTCTCTGATAACTGGTATAACATCCAGTAACTCTTCCTCAATTTTCTGTTCTATTTCCTCTACATGCACTGCATAAATTTGGTATCCTTTTCTAGCTGTTCTTTTTAATTGTAAGGCTGATATTTGTCTTATTGAAATGGATTTTGGCTTTCCTTTTAGTGTAAAAGGTTTTCCTTCCTCATCCACACAATGCAGAGTTTTATCCCAGCAATTCATCAGAGCTTTCCTCTTTTCCAGCCAATCCATTCCTATCAGCAGATCATAGGATCCTAATCGCAATATGTTCAAGTTTACTTCTGTTGAAAAACCATTTAATTGTATTGCTGTCTTGGGCAACTTATGAGTGACTTTTCTCTTAGTTCCAGTGGCCAGCTGTACTAACCATGACTGCTGAAATTTTTCAGGTTTAATTTTACATTTTTCTACAATTCCAGGACTAACTTAACTCAACGAAGCACCTTGGTCAATCAAAACAGTAATAGGTAGTTCAGAAATCTTACCCTCCATTTCCACCATGGTTGCTTGATGTTCTGCTTGTCGATTCTCCAATGCTGCACTGATAGTTGGTATATTTCTGGCTATGTCGTTTACGGTTGTTGCCTCTCGCTCTCTGCTGATCATGTGTATTTTTCGATGGGGGCAGTCTCTCATCATATGGGGTTCTCCATAGCCCCAACATTTCAAAGGTTCCTTCATTCTGACTGTCCCTTCCTTTCTATTGTTCCCTTCTACTGGTTTTGAAGCCACTTGGGACTGAGCAGTTTGACTTTCTTTTGGTTTACTGAATTTTTTCCGCTGATGGTCTCTACCAAAATTTCTTAGATATGCTGGTTTTGGTATTTTACCTTTGAACTCCCCCTTGTTCAGCCAGCTCTTCCCTTGTTCAGCTTTACCTTTAAACTGCTGATAGCATAGTCTTGCTTTTCTAACAGCTTCATCCATGGTCTTTGGGTTGTCAAACTCTATTTTCTCCTTGTATACAGTAGGCAAACAATTTAAAAACCTTTGCACTTTTGCCTTTTCTTTCCTAATGTAAGGGACATACCTCAGTAGATTAGTAAACTTAGGGACAAACTCATCAATAGTGAGCTGCCCTAGCCTGAGTTCATGGAATTCTTTGGTTTTATCATCATAATATTGTTCATTTAAGTAACGAATTTTGAACTTAGTCTGAAAATCTTCCCAAGTAACTGTTTTTTCATCAATAGCATGCACTATTTTTGTCTCTTCCCACCACAGTGTAGCCTTTCCTTGTAGCTGATACACAGCTAATCTGGCCTTCAGGTTACTCTCATATTCATATAATTGAAAATACTTGATCATGTTCAGCAACCAAGCTTCAGCATCCTCCTCCTTCTCCCCATCATAGGAAGGAGGTTTGATCTTTCTAAATTCTCCCTGCAATTCCCTTTTCTGCTTATGTTGATTTCTAGTTGCATCCTCATCCTCCGATTCATCCATCTTTCTTTTTCCAGAATCTTCGCCTTCCTGGCTGTTCCGGGAAGTTAGCTCTCTGATGAGCTTTTCCTGCTCCTTACTGGCTGATGAAAACATGTCATTTTGGCTTCTCAATTCAGCCAACTCTTGTTGCATCCGGTGCAACATAGCCAGTACCGGGGCGTTGGGATCTGGAGTAGCGAACTCATCCCGCAAATCCACATAAATCCCTTCACCTTCAGCCATTTCACTGTACACACTTACAACACCAATTAGCAAAGTTTATAAATTTCAGAAAAACAGAATATGGAATAAGCAGTGAGCACTAAACGACAACCCAATTTGTTGTAACTAGTGCTCCGATACCATTTGTCACACCTCTAATTTAGGGAATTTTTTTTTTTTCTAGGTACACTTTGAATGTTCTAGTGATCTAAATGATAAGATCATTATTCCACTTAAATAACATTTGAGTCCACCTATGGATACATTTCCCTCATGTACATAACATTTTATTTCATCTCCTACCCTTGTGTACATCCCTACTGTTGTTTGTTTTTCTCCAAACCTGTACTGGATCTATATATATCATTTACATACAACATAGAACCCTGATGTATATCAATATAAAATTCATATATATTTATTAGGGAATAGAGTTACTTAACTCTCTTATTTTTATGCATGACTTAGATATATATATATCTATCTACCATGAGTTAAAGATATTTAACTTCGTACCATTTGCCTACTTGTTCATATAGATATGTATATATAATTATATATATATATATATATATAGTTATATATATATATAAATAAATCTTCACCTTATTAAGGCATTCGAGGTCGCATATGATACTCGTACCTATGGATTGAATTGTCATATTTATAGATTGACCGCTCACGATTATGAAACATATAATAGCCATATATTTAATTCATCATATGACCTACTCTCCGCCGTAAGTATGAGTTGATATACGTGTCCACGGTTGATAATTTGAAAAGCTTTGTTTTATTATTATTTTCTTTTCTGTTACTACGTATCTACCACAATCCATTTCTGTTAACATGATTTCATAATTATGGTGCGTTGCATTTGTCAGGGTTCAGAGTATATCACGCAGCCGTTCAATTGCAACCACGCCGAAATCCTGTTGTGACAGTCGGCGTGCCTACGTGTACTCACTCATCCTCTCGCCTGCCCATTCTTTGCCGATTCAGACCGGCGCCAACGCGTCGGATTCTTGTTTTGTCAGTGCCATATAGGTGTGCAGGTTGGGGTTCGTAGGAGCCGTCTATCTCCAGGCGATGTTTGAAAAGTTTTGCGTGTAATTCTGGTCATGATATTTTCTTGGTTTTTTTTTTTTCTTTCCAGGAATAGCCTCTCTCCCATGCGGGAGTAACAACAACGGCGCGGATTGTCCTCTACACTCGACGTGTGGATGTTTCTTTCATTCGGCCTATTCAAGTACTGTGATCGTTGGCTCGTGTTCTGACAATATGTAGCTTTCGAATTAAAGCTCTACTCCCGTGCCTACGTC
>JAXQQM020070806.1:80000-82878 GCA_034641835.2 Pinus albicaulis | reverse complement strand
TTTTGTCGGCGGCGTGCTCTTGGCCTTAACTGGTTGGGTCGCGGCTCCGACGCTGTTACTTTGAAAAAATTAGAGTGCTCAAAGCAAGTTTATGCTCTCAATACATTAGCATGGAATAACGTGATAGGAGTCTGGTCCTATTGTGTTGGCCTTCGGGACCGGAGTAATGATTAATAGGAACTGTCGGGGGCATTCGTATTTCATTGTCAGAGGTGAAATTCTTGGATTTATGAAAGACGGACCACTGCGAAAGCATTTGCCAAGGATGTTTTCATTAATCAAGAATGAAAGTTGGGGGCTCGAAGACGATCAAATACCGTCCTAGTCTCAACCATAAACGATGCCGACCAGGGATCGGCGGATGTTGCTCTAAGGACTCCGCCAGCACCTTCTGAGAAATCAGAGTGTTTGGGTTCCGAGGGGAGTATGGTCGCAAGGCTGAAACTTAAAGGAATTGATGGAAGGGCACCACCAGGAGTGGAGCTTGCGGCTTAATTTGACTCAACACGGGGAAACTTACCAGGTCCAGAAATAGTAAGGATTGATAGATTGAGAACTCTTTCTTGATTCTATGGGTGGTGGTGCATGGTTGTTCTTAGTTGGTGGAGCAATTTGTCTGGTTAATTCCGATAACAAACGAGACCTCGGCCTGCTAACTAGCTACGCGGAGGTTCCCCTTCGTGGCCAGCTTCTTATAGGGACTATGGCCGTTTAGGCCAAGGAAGTTTGAGGCAATAACAGGTCTGTGATGCCCTTAGATGTTCTGGGCCGCACACACGCTACACTAATGCAGCCAATGAGTTTTTATTCCTGGCTCGAGAGCATCGGGAAATCTTCTCAAATTGCATCGTGATGGGGATAGACCATTGCAATTATTGGTCTTCAACGAGGAATTCCTAGTAAGCGCGTGTCATCAACTCATGTTGACTACGTCCCTGCCCTTTGTACACACTGCCCGTCGCTCCTACCGATTGAATGATCCGGTGAAGTGTTCGGATTGCGTCGACGACGGTGGTTCGCCGCTGTCAATGTCGTGTTCATTGAACCTTATCATTTAGAGGAAGGAGAAGTCGTAACAAGGTTACCATAGGTGAACCTGCGGTAGGATCATTGATAGCAGGGTTTTGTTTTTTCATTTGGGTTGTGTGTGGGTTTCAATTGTATGTAATCTATGTGGTGTGTCTCTAGGTGAGCGGGTTTGATGGTTTGTCGGGGTGGTGCCTCTTGCGAAAGAGACTCGCAACATTTTTAGTTGCCTATCTTGAGTTCACGCTTGTTGTTTAATGTACTTGCAAGTGATGCTTGTGTTGTCCCATCCTTTGTTATTATTTCCCCTAATGTGTTTTTTGTATGGGGTTCGGAAGCTCATTGCTCGGGAGCCCCCTCTCCAACGGTCCGTTCGGCGGGGCATGGTTGTTGCAGTCGAGGTGCTTGGGAAACACGATGGAAAAATTCAGACTAGTTCGTAGTGGCGGTGCTCGGTCCTTTTTTCGTTGGAAGATGTGGGCCTCCATAGTTGGTTCTCTCCAAAAGGCGGCAGCGGTGGTTTATGTGTTTGCTTGGGTGAGCCTTTTTGTTGGTGGTTGGGTCAAGGGAGTGGTTGCGCGTGCGCTTCCTACCTCAACCCTTTCGCGAGGGGAAAATGTCGGGGTGGGGTCAAATATGGGATGGATGAAGAGCGAAGAAATCCATTGGGCTGGCCACCCTAGTCCTCTTGACTGTTCCTTAACATGCCCTTGCGGAAGGGTTGGGTCTAGGTAATGAAATAGCCCTCCCTTGGTTTGAGCTCCATCAAAATTGTAAGTTTCCTCATCAATGGGCACGAGGTAGCATTCTTTTCTCGTCCCCCTTTGGTGTTGAGGGAATTCCTCGTCCTTTCTTGAGCCACTCCCCCCTTCCAAGGAAAAGTACGAAGCAGCTTATGTCCTAGTCCTCACCATTTGGATTGTGGGTTTTTTTGCGCGACTTGGTCATTTCTTGGATGTGTCGATTGTTACAATAGCATTGTGGTGTGCGCTTTGGGGGCTTCCCTCTTTTTATGGTTTGACGTTCCACCGCCGGCGTATTTGTGGCCCTGGGCTTTATCCAGCATTGAGTTTCAGCCTGCGATAACTCCTCTTTGGAGTTTTGGTTGTTTGGGCCCCCTTGAATTTTTGGCTGGAAAGGTTGTCGAGTGTCCTGTACACGGAGGGGTGCAATAGCGGGGTGGGTTTGCTATTAGTGCATTTTTTGTATGAAGCCTTGTGTGGGTTGGGGGGTCATTTACCTCTCAGTAGTAACGTGCTCTAGGCACTTGTCTCGTCGGGGCCCTCGACTTTTCTAGTGGTCAAGTTTAGGTTGTGGCTTGTCTCTGCTTGGTTGTTTGATTGCCACTTGTTATGTCGTGTAGATAGAAAGGATGTTGTGTCGCAATGTAGTATGTGGAAGGGTGCGAAAATGTGGGATGCTTTTGATTGGGTACCTTGCTTTCCTTCTTTTTGGTTAAGCCAACGTCCCCTCGC
This sequence comes from Pinus albicaulis, assembly GCA_034641835.2. NCBI lineage: Eukaryota > Viridiplantae > Streptophyta > Pinopsida > Pinales > Pinaceae > Pinus > Pinus albicaulis. The sequence goes on along the minus strand of JAXQQM020070806.1, from coordinate 80,377 downwards.
GCGGCGGTGGCCCTCTGTTTTTCTAGCTAGCGTTGCTTGAAATTTGGCCCCCTTTCTCTCAAATTGGATTTTTGTCGCGAGTGTTATGGTGGGTAATTCTTGGTTTTTCTTTCTTTCCTGTCATCATTTTCTTCCCTTCCGGTCCCCAGCTTTATGGAGAAAAGTGAGAATTTTTGTGGGTCGGTGTCGGAGAAGGATGAAAAGTACTACAAACTCCCGGGTTGGCCACCCTAGTCCTTCTCGGTTGTCGTTCGTTGCAGTTCCCCCCTTTTTTGCTAAGGCACAGGGCTTGGAAAATCTTGCACTGTGTTTGAGCCTCCCCTTGTGATTCGTTTTGTTCCCCCTAGCTTTATGGAGAAAAGGTGGGATTGCCATGG
>JAXQQM020070806.1:0-72500 GCA_034641835.2 Pinus albicaulis | reverse complement strand
TGGGTTCTCCTTATATGGGTCAAGCCCCACCCATGGAAGCAATGTGTGGGAAAAGGCACATACGAAATGAGGACGTGTGATGGACGATAACGGAAAGAAATAAGGACATCAACATCTTGTTGATTCCACCATTGGCAAGCTAATGCTCGAGCCAGAGCGAAGGTCGAGGGTGGAGGGCGAAGCTGCAGCAGGGAAATGGAGTCTGGGTCGAGTCGGGTAAAAAACCGTTCGGCATTCACCCACAGGTCGAGTCGGTTTCCTTCCGTAGGGCGCGTGCGGTGCAGTGTTTAGTTCATGGTCGAGTCAGGTTCCTTCCGTAGGACGCGTGGAGAACAGTCTTCAGGGCAGGCGCGTTCAGGTCGAGTTGGGTTCGTGCAGTGCGCCCATGTTACGGACGCGCGGAACAGTGTTTGAAGGCACGGAGTTCGTTCAGCAGGGTCGGGTCGGGTCAAACACGTTTAGGAAACGCGTGCAGACCGTGACCCCGGTGACCCACGTGCGGAAACACGTTCAGGGTGCCGAGGGCGTCTGTGACCCGAGTGACCCACTCGAACCAGAATTCGTGCAGACTTCAGAAACATGTTCTGAAAGGGAATTTTGGGGTTCCTTTAGATTTTTTGCACTGTTGGGAAGCTGTTAAGGCTAGACCCAGGTACAAGCACATTTGGAAAGAAGCATAAATGGTTTATGGAGGCTTGGTTGTATAGTTATTGCAGATTGTACATATTTATTGAAGCATAATACTGGGTATACTTATTAATAGGATTTGCCCCTCCCTTGAATGTATGGGTGTTCATGTGGTTTGATATTGATGTTTATTGCTATTTTATTTCTGCACAGGAGCACTTTGGAAGATTAATTAAACAAGTGTTGAGTTAGACGTAGTCTACTTATTGAGTATTTGAAAAGAGAAAAATAAGGTAGTGCCGCACCCGTCTATAGAGCGGTTGGGAGACTACCACAGGTATAAGGGCATGACAGTTGGTATCAGAGCTACATTTTTGTGGCTTTTATTATTATAAATGAATTTTATTTCTAAAATTTTCTGAAAAAGGGAGGGTTGTCAGACAAGACAACAAAGCTGGCCGAAGAGTCTTTTCTAACCATGAATTCAGAGCTAGGGGTCAAGTGAACCATATAGGCTAAGAAGGAAAAAAGGAGCTAAATTAGAGTGAATAGGTGACCTATAATGTTGCTACAGGATGTCCTGTAATTGCTACAAGATGTCCTATAATTGCTAAAGGATGTCCTGAAGTACTACAGGAAAAAGGATGAGAGGGTTTAAGGATCGGAAAGGTGCAAGGAAGGTGTGGGAAGGTGAGTGAAGGCAGAATGAGGTGAGGGAGAGGTGGCCAATTCTTCCAGCCAAACTCAGAACCCTTGCGAGGCATGTTTTTCACTTGGAAGGCTTCCCATAGTGGTGGTGAAAGTAGTTTCACAAAACAGGGTTTTGGTGGAATATTTGGAGGTTGGAGAGAAGGGGGATGGATGAGATGGATATGATTCTTTTTGTGTAGCTGTAGACAACCCTTCAATCACTACACATATTCATGCATTGCTTAGTGACAAAATAACATGTTAACAAGTGGAAAAGATGAGTTGAATGGAAAAACCCTACTTAATCTATGCTAAAATCTAATCTAACATAAATCTAAATCCCAAATTACAATAAGCATATTATGAACATGATAATCACACTATCTACATTTTCAATAAATCATAAACAAAATAGTTTTTATATGTGGTTGGCGATCCTTCTTTTCAAGCTCCCATGAGAGAGATGGGGAAAAGAGGCTACAAGCACAATTTTGATGGATTTTTTATGCTGCTAGAATTTAAATAGACTAAACAAGATGCTGAAATTTAAAGAGAGAATATAAATACACAAGAGGTACTTTTCCAATATATTGGGCCCTAACCCAAAAGCATCAAACCTCTGGACTAAATCATTGATGGAACAAGCAACTTCTCATGCATGAAAAGGTCTAGTACATCACATGACAATAAAAAATAACACTAAATTAGAGCTCAAGAGCTACCTATCTGAATAAAAATTTTGAATCCTAATGAGCTCTTGCATATGCTTATTTATACAAATGGGTGGCTACCAAAAACTCCCTCAAAAGTAGGAATAAGTCCTCCATAATGTCAATAAAATTGGAGCTTAGTTCCTCATAACTGTTACTTTGCTTGGATGCCTATGCCTTTGATTTGTTGGGGAGATATTAATGTGATCTTGGCTAATTGAGAGATTTAAGGAGGTGGAAAAGCCTCCTACAATATCTCCTTTTTGTCTGCTCTGATCCCTTAGGTGGAAAATATCTAAAAAATATATTTATTTCCTACAATTAAGTCAGATTAGGAAACAAGACATGGAAAACATCATACACCCTTCTCATTAAGTATAATATGACAAAAATGTTAATAAATGTGAGAGAGAGGTAACTTAATAGTTGAAGTATGGAATTTTAACCCCTTAAAATATACCTAATGATGGGCTTCATCGTCATCCCTCTACTGAAATGGTTTCTCAACCTCTGAGCAACTCAGTCCTACTTGTTGATCCCTTTCAAAGGCCCTGTGGCCTCTCTGAGATCCCAAGGCAACAAAGAGGGAGTGCATTCTAGTGGGTAGAATCATGCATTCCTTTTTGCATTAGCCCACTCCTTTTGTTCCTTTGTTTGATCTCTCCCTTCATGCAACCCCAACAACAAAGGTGGGTTGAGCTTCAAGTCTATCCATTGTATCTTCATGATCTGCATAGCTTGTTTATAAAAGGGTTCTCTTTCCAATGCATCTATCAGTCTCTCACGAGAATGATATGCCATCAACTATAGGCTAAGTGGTAAGGTGTGCCATCTTCTTTGTCATGCCTACAAACTTCTCCTAGTAACTTGGATATATCATCAAAGTGAGAAATGGTCTGACCTTGTGTCTCAATGTATCTAGGTTCCAGCACACCATCATTTGCGATCAAATGATTATTAATAATGAGCCCCATGGGGCTTATTAGTCCTGATATGATCTGTAGAGGTTCTCTTTCTTCTCTTACCATGAATCTTTTAGTCTCTCCTGCTCTCTCTTCTTCATGTGCTATCCAGTGTTGGAAATATTGAGGGGGGGGGGAATCATTATCATTTCAATTATTATTATTATTAATATTTTAGAGCATTAGTTAATATTCAATTATTATCAGTGTTTGTACATTGATAGCAGTAAACAAAAGGAACACAAATGCACACATTTTTTAAGGTGGAAACCCCCTCTGGGATGAAAACCACCTGAATGATTTTCTAATAATTCTTTAATATTCAAATCCAATTGAAAATAAAGCTCAAAATTCATAGAATCTAGAAAATCATTCTTCTCCATCTCCCACTGGATGGATGCTCCAACACCTAAGATTCTTAAGTAGTCAACTGAATGGATGCCCCAACACCTAATGAGCTACAACTCACCCTAGCACCACCCTACAATCCTGAAGTTTTCATAGGCTTGAACCTGTTGGTGACTTCATGCACTAGGCTAGCACCACCCTACCACCCTATATAAGAATAAAAGAAGAATGTACTCCCGTACCAGGGAAAATGGTCCACTTTACAATGATATAGAATGATATAGAAGAAGAAGACACACTAGACCATAACCCCAACTATGACACAAATATATAATGATGATCCTAGACCTCCCGATATTGCCTCTTGAATTCTTGGCAGATAGACACTTGTACAAATTTTACAATGATGCTTTTACAATGACTCAGTACAATGATACCTTTATAATGACTATATATAGTGTTGCCCACGTGAAGACTTCATGTGGTGAACTTCTTGCTGCCGTTATGCACCTTGATTGCTGCTCTTGTCATGCTGCCATTTCTAACTCTTCAGAACATTAGATCATGCCTTGAGTCTTATCTTAATGAATATATGATACCTGCAAAAAGTCTTCAAGGAAATACCCATGACATGATAATAGCAAAACTTACCTCATCCTACAGAGCATATGTCAGTGCTAAACAAAAAAAAAACAAATTAGAATACAAAGAACCTAATGCAATTAAGAGATGAACATGCATATATAGAATATAATTACCTGGAGCTTACCTCTGCTGCACCTTTCTTTTCTTTTCTGCCCTAGAAAGTATGGTCCTTTGTAGCCCTTGACAACACATTATCTAGCTTTTTCTTGCCTTCTAGGAGATCGATATTGAATCTGGTGTATCTTTGTTATTTAAGATCCCTAATATGTGATTTTTGGTCATGTAGTATTGCCCTGAGTCTCCTTTCTAATGCCACAGGTCTGACCCAATTTGGATCCTTCAACACAAATTTATGCCCAATCTCTCACAATGACCTAATTATGGACTGGTTCAGTAGAGTGAAATTGTACGAAGTTCCATGTGTCACTGTTTCCTCATTCGGCTCTGAAATTGATAAGCAGAAACTAGAGTTCGTGCAATATCCGCAATTTTTTACAGAATTCCAATCTGATACTCAGAGAGAGAGTTATGACGATTTTACCAAGGTCACCTGTTTGAGATGAATTTCAGGAGCATGCAACAACCCTAACTTCCACAGATAATATCTCTGAAACTATTGCACACCATGATCTGAAATTTTTACACGAGCTTCCTCATGATTTTGGCTTCGCCTCATTAAAATTTCAGCTTATAAACCTTCGTAGAAAAAAATTTACATCGAAAATTCCACGATGACCTATTTCAAGTAGTGTAATACCTACATGAGGAGGATATGAAGATCACAATTTGTATAAATGATTAGCTTGAGAGGGGCTTCAATAAGTAAATGAGGGAGGCATTTTAGGAGCTTAAAAAATATTAATTATTTACTATTCCATGACCACAACCAATTATTAGTGTCATGGCACAACCTCATGGGGTTTTAGCCCACTAACTGGGGTTACTAACTTCAAACATGAATATCTCTCAAACCATGAAGAATTACGTGGCGTGCCATATATCAACGGAAACATCTCGACAAGTCGAGACCATAAAAAATATTCTTGACCTAGAATATAGTAATTTGGTAGGTCAAAATTTCCATGCAAGATTGGGGTAGCCCCTGGTGCTTCTTGGGTTGACATCAATGACAACCACTGATCAAAAATATCCCCATTTGGCATTGATGTCAACATAAGTACTCCCCCTGCGATCATGACACATCTTTCTATAAAATTCTCTCCCCCTTTGACATCAATGGAAAAAGGAAACTCCCCCTGACACACAACCATCTTGCGGACCTGTACACACTTCCACTCCCCCTTTATTTTATGAATAAGGAAAATATTAAGAGAACTTGAGAGAATCCCAAGCTTCTGGTGAAGATATTCAAATGTTTCACAAGGGAAAGGTTTACTGAAGATATCAACGATTTTTTCTTTTGTACCAACATATTCAAGTTTGATATTCTTTTCAGCGACTTGTTCTCTAACAAAATGATATTTCATCAGAATGTGTTTTGTTTTTGAATGCATCACTAGGACATTTGCCCCAAATTCTGAATAGCCAAAATGTCGCTCTTGCGACACATAGACGTCCCAAGAGCGACGCTTTGAGGTGTGAAAAAACGTGGTTTCTCCTAAAGTTAGACTTCCGACACTTGAATTAAACGTTGGTAGAGCGACGCTTTGAGGTGCGGCAAAACGTGGTTTCTCCTAAAGTTGGACTTTCGACACTTGACTTAAAAATTGGTAGAGCGAAGCTATCTCCAACGTTTTATATTGGTGTCGCAATTCCGACGTTTCATCAATCATCGCTTTTTCGACTAACACAAGCGTTGCTAGTCCGATGCCTCCAAACTTTGATAGAGCAATGAAACTAAAAGGTTGGAAGACTGACACAACAAATTTTTTTTTTTTTAAAGTAAACTTCGCTAGAGCGACGGTGCTAAAAGGTTGGAATACCGACAAAAACAAACGATTTAAAAAAAAAAATGTCGGATAAGCTATCGTCGGTGTACCGATGGTGCAAACATTTAAAAAAAATAACTAAACTTCGCTAGAGCTACAATACTAAAAGGTCAGAAGACCGATGCAAAAATTAAAAAAAAAATAAAAAATGTCGGATAAGCTATCGTCAGAATACCAACACTAACAATATAATATTTAAGAATTGACTGTATCATATGGATGCTTTGACACTCAAAGTCCAAAAGCTACTTGTCAATTACTGGAGTGGAAGATGACATTACAAGACTTGCAACATAAGGAGAGAATTGACCAATTTCCTTCCATATCATTTGAATAGAGGGAAGCTGCTTACCTGGTTGCAGGGGAACAAATTTTTTCTCTTAGTTCATATGAAGAAATTAACGAGCCAAAGGAGTAGGTAGTACCAAGACCTAGAACTGTACCAGAAGTTGCTCGTAGGATGATTTCTCATGCTTTGGGAAAGAGGATTTTGGTAGATTCATCTTTTGAGAAGCCTGATGTGGTTAAAAATACCGAGTTTCAATGTGCATATGAGAATATGACAATTTTTTTTTTATGAAACTAGCTCCAAAAATAGAAGGGAAGAGAGATCAACGCCTTAGAAATCAGCCACTTCGAGGGGGCAACCTCCAATACACTACATAAATGAACAATTCTTGGATGATGCAATTGGAAAAACCTCCTTCTATATATAGGGGTCCATGGGATCACAATATAATCCTAGCCGACCTAACAATAATAGTGTAAGGGAACAATAATAACAATATGGGGGTTACAGGGGCACAACAATAACAATAAGGGGGCTACACTAATAAAAATAAGGGACTACACTTGTAATATGGGGAACTAACATGTCCCTCTCCTTCAAAAAAGTGTTGTCCTCAACGCTTGAGTAGCTCTGGATGCTTCTGTATAAAATTATCATCCTCCCATGTAGAATCTTCAGTGGGTAAGTTCTTCCACTTGATGAGATACTCTGAAATTGATCGATTTCGTAGCTGTCGAGTTCTTGTTTCTGTGACTATTTCAAGTTCCAGTATGATTTTTCCTTCCTCATTAAGTTTTGGCAATATTGTTTGAACTGGAATTTTCTCACCTATAACCTTCTTTAAGCATGAAACATGGAAAACTGGATGCACTCACGAAGAAGAAGGAATCTCCAATTTGTATGCCATAGTACCAATATTTTGCAACACCTTGTAAGGACCATAGTATTTTGGCGATAATTTATTATCCTTCTTAGCTTGCATGAGGGACATTTGTTTGTATGGTTGTAGCTGTAAAAATACCCAATCTCCTACATCAAAACTTCTCTCGCTGCGATGTTGATTTGCCTATTGTTTCATTCAATTTTGTGCAAAATTGAGGTTATCCTTTAAGAGTTGGAGAACTTGCTGTTGATACTCGATGTGATCTTCCACTGCTTGCAACTTAGAATTTTCTCTGAAAGATGATGTGATGGATGGTGGATGATATCCATAAAGTGCCATAAATGGGGTCATTTTTGCTGCAGTATGGAAGGAAGTGTTATACCACCATTCCACCAGAGGTAACCACTTGACCCTATTAGGTCCTTGTAATTTGTCAGATTGGTAAGACTAAATAAACAAGGGTAACATCAAACCAACTTTGGAGTCCTAGGACCTAGCCTTCCTGGACTCAGAGAGAGCTCTCTCTATATTTGTATAAAAGATATAACTTGATTGATTTAGGATGCTGATTTTTGGCTAGTTAAAATGATAGGGTTGTTTGTTTTGTTTTGTTTGGTTGGGCTGCTTGTTAAGAAGAAAAGATAGAGTAAGAGAAGTTCAAACCATTGGGATATGGGGTCTGTGAAAGGCTTGAAAAGTACAACAATAAATCAAGGGTGTTTCATAGGGCAAGTTAACAAATCCAAATGGATCTTAGTAGCTTATGTGGGTGTGAAATGAACATTAAGTTGTGAGTTTAGTAGGTTTAAAGGGCAATTAAGAATCCTTTAACATATACTAGAACAAGAAGAGTCTTTAAGATCACTATGCTTAAGAAAGAGCCAAAGGGCAAGGCACACCATAAACTTCTTTGGCCTAGCTTTATCAAGTAAACTTTGAGACAACAATGCAGTAAACCCTAGAGAGAAGGGAACTCCTAAATTCTCTAGCTATTCACTTTCAGACAAAGAAAACATTTAAGATAAAAAATAAGTGATGATTAAAGAGCAGGGAACTCCTAAATTCTTCAATCAGACTTTAAAAGACCTTCAAAGTGACTATTCAAGATGGACCAAAGGACAGGTCAGACCATAAACTTCTTTAGCCTAACCCTAATAAGTAAACTTCAAAGAAAGGCCTTAAAAACAATGTTTCAAGCTACACCAAAGGACAGGGCATACCATAAAATTCTTCGGTTTGACTCTTATTAAATCATTTTCAAGAAAACAAGCTAGGTGAAATTAGAAAGCAATTAAGAATTCTCTAAGTAGACCCAGCAAAGGAAAACATTAAGATAAAGAAAGCAGACAGACTTAAGGTTCCTCTAACAGCATATCTTAACCTAAATTTTCTGATCTGTTATAAGAGAAAGGATGAACAATATGAAAACAAAAGGAAACAAGTATAAGATAAGAATAACATCACCCTTTAACAAAGTTCATGAATCCTATGAATGTGCTTGCTCCAGTAACATTCAGTCCAAAACAATCATAAAGCTCCAAAGCCAAACTTCTTTCACAACTCAAAGTCTATGAGGTATTCAGATAAAAAATAATATGAAGCATACATGCAGTATTTATTTGAAAAATGAGAAGGTAAACCCTAGCTAGGGTTTCAAATGTCATTTATTACATAGTTAATGCATTTTGACCTTTGAGACCATGCAAGGCCCAAGGCAAAATATCTAAAACTCATTCATTGCAATAATAACTTCTAACACAACTACTGAGCTAATTTTGCAAAATTTTTGACTTTAAGGCTCCAAAATATCTTTTGAAATAACTCCTGGTAATGGCACAACTCCAAGGTACAGGGGCGTAGCGCCAGTGCAAACGCACAACGCCAAGACTGGGAAAATGACCTGTTTTGCAGCTAAATTTTGGAGGCCTTTCTTGTGGCCAAATGAACTCCATGATGGCTCATTGGAAAGGTATCTGAGTCTATTTTCCAAATATTCTTCCACTTTCTAGAATGGTGCCCAATTTCCTTGTCAAAAACCACTTCTCCCAAGACTGCTAAACGCGTAGCGCCAATGCCAAAAAGAGGGTAGAAAGGTAATTTTTTGGTAGTTTTTGGACTTTTTGAGGGACCAGTTTTGCTCCAAATGTTCTGAAAATTTCTAAGGTTGATGTAATCATCACTAGGAACATGAGGATGTAGACCATTTTTCATTTTAGTTTCCTAAAAAAGAGTGCAACACTAGTGGCACTGTGCGTTTGGCCCAATTTCTGCAAGTCAAACTGTCAAAAATTAAAATGTGCAAAAAGGTGCCAAAATTGGAATTTAGCTTGTTGATTAAGATTTATAGGCTTGGAGGGACAAATAAGCAAGGATATTGAGCTTCTCTTTCTCCTTTACCTCGGTCAAAGCTCAAATCTTTGCATGGGATCATTTGAGCTTAGCCCTTGCAATCCTGTTTCTCATGGCATAATGTCTTGCCATCTTCCTCAGCATGTCAGTGTCTCTCTTGGAATTCTCTAGTTGACCCTCTAGGTGCAAATTAGCTCTCTCCAACCAAGACTCTCTATCCTTGCTAATTTCTATGGTAGGCATCTCACTTGGAGTGAGCTTCTCTGCCAATTCTGCCTCTTTTTGCCTTTCCCGGGCTAAAGCCCTCTTCAGCCCAATGGTATTTGGCCTCTGTCTAGGAAGCTAATATTCCTCATCCTCACTGTCATAAAAAATACCCAAGGTCTCATCTAGCAAAGCCTTGGCATTTCCGGCCTCTTTCTGAGCTCTGATTGCCCTAACCTCACTGATGGCATGCTTTGTCTTCAATTGCTAATTCTCTAGATCAAAAAAGTTAATCACATTATTTTCCCTACTAAGATTAGCTTGAAGCTCAATAATATTGGCATCCTTGCTTTTGATAAAGATATTGGTAATTCTCTCCTCATCCTCATCTTCAAGGTCAATTAGCTAAAAATCCTTCTCAGTTTCATGTTTATCTTCCTCTTCAAAAATGACATGCTCTGTAACCTTTTCCTTGCCCTTATCAACATGTTTTGTTGATGAATAAGGTATGACCCCTTTCACCTCAAGTGAAGCAAACACATGCCTGTGGCCTCTTTGATAGGTCAAAGGAAATGGTTCAATATCATGCATTTTAGTGCCAGCTATCTCAATGTTTCTTTCCCTACTTGAGGCTATGGTATTATGTTGTGATGGTGAAGGGTGGTGGAAAGGTGATGAGGAAAGATCATCATGAGGTGACTAGATGTGAGTGGATGGTGATGTATGAATAGCGGGATGTGATGGAGAAGTGGATACGGGAGGATGAGAAGATGAAGGAATTTCTTGCTGATGATGGCCAGGTGGAGTAGTGAAAACCTCATTGGCAATGAAGATATCCCATGGAATGTTTTTCTGCTGTAGTTGATGCATGACCACCATCTTGATGAGTGAATGATGAAATAGGCTTTGAATTTTCTGATTGTAGTCTCTCTTTTGCACAATGTAAGCCATTTTTTCAATGTTACAGAAAAGATAATATGGTATATGTAGCATCCTAACTCTAGTGAAATGCATAAGAAGACGTATATGGGACGAGTAGAGGCGGGAAAACCTTCCCTCACAAGTGAAATAATTCATTATTATCCTCATCATGGGTGCATATCTATCAAGAAGATGAGAAAAAGGGAAGATGGACTTGTGGTGATCTTTATACCTAGGTTTGAGGTGTGGTTCAAAATAACTCATGTCCAGGTTTGCTTGTTTGAACCACTTCTCTCCCACACAAGGTATCCCTGTAGCAGCTACAATGGCATTAGTGGACATTTCAAATGTAACTCCAACAATATTGACCTGCTTGTCATGTAGATTAATGATGAATAGTCTTGTTAGCTGCGGGTGATTTTGGACTTGCTGCACCTTCTCACAAAACTCAAAACAACCCACATGTTTCAACAAGATATAGTGAGAGGAGATGCCATGATTTCCCTTGTATTAATGGGTTCAAATATTTTTATCTTCCCTCCCTTATGATCATGTATCCTTGGAATTTGTGCCTCAACACCACTGTCTTCTTCCTCTGACATTTTTAAACTATGTTTCGTGAAACCCTAGAGTGTAGGTCAAATGAATGAGGGGAAGGAGATGAGATGGCAGCTTTGGAAAAATGTAGGGAATGAGTGTGAAATGGAGGGAATGGATGTAGGGAATGGGTGTTGTGACAAACTAAATGAATGAAAACCCTCAAGCAATGTAATTTCCCTTGTTTATGATTGGATTTATTTAAGGAGGATGAAATAGGGATAAAACAGAGATCTTAAGTTAAAACTTAGGGTTTCCTTTATGGTTTCATTCCCATTCAATTAAAAGTGATCAAATAGCTTCAAATCAAGGTTCATGTCATGTAATTACCCATCAAGAGTGCCGTGGAGGACCTTGGAGGAAATTTGAAGAAGGTTGATGTGATTTGAGTTGTTGGAAGACTCAGAAACCCTTTCTATCTAAGCGCGCAATGCCAGTGGCTGAGGGCGCAACGCTAGTCTTTGAGTGTGCAGCGCCAAGGAAAATTAGCACAAGGTCTTTCTGGGAAGAGCATAGCACTTTGGAAAGGGTGCAACGCCAACTCCCAGGCGCATAGCGCCTTCACAATTTGTGTTGAGGAAAACGGGCAAGGGCATAGTGCCAGCTCCCAGGCGCGCAGCGCCAAGACAAACGTGCAATGTTAAGGAACTTAGCCCGATTTTGCTTAGAAAACTCACAAATTATTCTCTTCTTGAAACTTCTAATTCTTTGCAAGGCAACGATGGCTCTTTTGAAATGTTTAATGGGCTTTATAGGCAAATGGAATTTTGATTTAATTTTGAAATACCACTTTCTAATGTTTGAAGTCATTTTTCTTTTCTCGCTAACACTCTTTGACACTTTTTCCTTGTAGGTTTCTGAAATCATGGAATTGGATTTTCTTTTGCTTATTGAGGCATGATAAGTTCATTTTGACAACTTTGGGATTTAATCACATAGTAGCATCTTCAAAATCTTCTGTAGTTTCCACGATAAAGTTCAAATCATATTTTCCACCTCCTCTGGCCACTTTCTTCAAAACCCTAAGTGTCTGTAGTTCTTTATAACAATCATCAGTGTTGTTTTCTAAGTTCTCTATAGCCCTTTCAGGTTCATTCTTTTCTGTCCAGTTCACCTTACCTTTTTCCATATTCCATCAATATTTTCTGACATACTTTCTTCATGTTTTAGCCTTGTGTGCTTCCTCCATGTTATTTTCCTGCAAGTAATCACTACTTTGGCACTCAAATGGACTTTTATAGCCCGTATCATCCATAAGACCAGGTTTTTCTCCTTTCTCTTGTTGTAAGTTGTTTTCATTCAGGGGTAGGCAGTCTACATCATCAGTAATTTTTGCTGATAAATCTTCCAGCACTTCTGTAGAAGTGCCAAGCTTTGTCCATTTTTCTCACTTGCAGGCTCTGAACTGAGAAGATAATCCTCTTTGGAAATTTTAGGTCCTTCTTGAATAACCATCTCTTGACATTCTATGACATTTGAGCTAGACTCTAGCAAAGGAAAGCAGTTCTTGAAACATCCAAGGATTTTAGGGGAATGACCTTGAAAAATGCAAAACCCTAATGACCTAATAGGAGTGATTCTTGACTCGATTTTGAATGAAATTTGACTTAGATATTTTCAAGTGAAGACAGAGCATTGTCATAGGTTATTATGCTCAAAGAGGCATGGGAATGAGTCAGCAATATGATCTTGGAGGGAGAATGGAAAAATGAGGTTTAAGGTAGGAAAGAAGGATGAAAATGAGATGTATAAGCCCATAATGAGTCTTTTAAGAGAAACAAGGTGACCTTGAGAATACCAACTAAGGAATAGTGAAAATTGGCTTATAAGGATAATGAAAGCAGTGAGATTTCTGAAAACACATAATGTTTCAACAAATATAGTGAAAAATACTAACGACTAACAGAACCATTGTGTTTGTTTTTCAGATACAAAACAACGAAGATATCCTTCCAACCATTTGTTCACTATCTCAGTTTGACCATTAGATTGAGGATGATAAGATGAGCTATGAGCTAGTTGAGTACCCAAACAAGAAAATAATTCCGTCCAAAAATTTCCAGTAAAAATGGGATCTCTGTCGCTTACCATAATCTTTGGGTTTCCATGTATCTTTTGAATTGTTTCCATAAATGCAGTAGCAACTGTACTTGATTTAAATGGATGAGATAATGCACAAAAGTGTGCATACTTGGTAAGTCTATCAACTACCACCACGATGACACTCTTTCCTTTAGAATTAGGTAAACCTGTGATAAAATCCATTGAAATCTCCTCCCAACGTTGACTTGGAATGGATAAAGGCTGTAGAAGACTCAGGGTCTTAATTGTCTCAACTTTATTTTGCTAGCAAATCAAACATTCTGCCACAAAATTTTGAATATCAGATTTAAGTCCATCCCAAAAAAACTCTTTCTTCACCTTGTGGTAAGTTTTTAAAAATACAGAGTGTCCTTCTAAAGGAGAAGTGTGCAGTTCCAAAATAATCTTTTGTTTTATTTGGGAATTCTTACAAAGATATAAGCGATCTTTGTACCATAAGGAATCATTTTCCAACTAAATGTATCAGATGTACTAGGATCTTGCTTCAAATTTTGAATGTGTCCAGACTTCTTTGTCCTTCTTCCATTCATCTCTTGCTTCGGTTATCCAATCTGGTTGGATAATAGAAATTGCACAAAGCAATGCTTCCACCTCTTCATCCTTTCTTGAGAGCGCATCTGCAACAACATTTATCTTCCCTTTTTTGTAGCTGATTTAAAAGTCATAACCCAACATCTTTGTGACCCATTTTGTTGCTCTTCTGAAGATAGTATTTTTTCCAAAAAGAGTTTAAGACTATCATGATCAGTTTTTACCTTGAAGTGCCTTCCCATTAGGTAAGGTCGCCATTTCTTTAGTGCATGTAGTATTGCCAACATTTCCTTCTCATAAATAGCTTTCTGTAAATATTTTCCTTTGATTGGATGACTTTCAAAAGCAATGTGTCTTCCTTCTTGCATTAACACAACACCAATTCCATTTCCTGAGGCATCACATTCCACAATAAAGGTCTTTGTGAAGTCTAACGTAGCTAAGACCGATGCTAGGCACATTTCGTCTTTAAGATGTTCAAAGGCCTTAGTTGCTTCAAGAGTCCATGAAAATGCATCTTTCTTCAATAAGGTTGTTATAGGTGCTACTATTCTCCCATAATTCTTAACAAACTTGGGATAATACCCTGTTAACTCGAGAAATCCTCACAACTGCTTTATGGTTGTGGGGACTTTCCATTATTAATGGATTTAATTTTGTTAGGGTCTACCTTAACACCCTCGTGAGATATGATATGACCCAGATATTCCACCTCTTGTACTCCAAAGAAAAATTTGGATGTTTTTGCATATAATTGTTTCTCCTCCAATAGTTTGAGCACCCTGTCAACATGTTGAACATGATCCTTCCAAGACCTGCTGTAGATTAGTATGTCATCAAAAAAATACTAGCACAAATTTTCTAAGGAAGCATTTGAAAATGGAATTCATCAACCCTTGAAATGTAGAAGGTGCATTGGTAAGGCCAAAAGGCATGACCAAAAATTCATAATGACCCTCATGAGTTCGAAATGCTGTTTTCGAAATATCTTCAGTCTTAATTCTAATTTGATGATATCCTGAACGAAGATGCAACTTGGTAAAATAAATAACACCATGTAATTCATTAAATAATTCATAAATCACAGGAATGGGGAATTTATATTTAATAGTGAGCTTATTGAGCTCCCTATAATCTGGACACATGCGCCATGATCCATCCTTCTTGTGCACCAATACTATTGGAGCAGAGAAAGAACTTTGACTAGGTTGAATTATACCAGCTTCTAACATTTTTGCAATCATATGTTCAATTTCGCTCTTTTGGACATAAAGATGTCTGTAAGGCATGATGTTTGGAGGAACACTTCCTGGAATCAAATGAATAGCATGATCATGATCATGAATAGGTGGGAGTCCTTTGGGAGTATCAAACACCTTGGAATGATTGTCCAAGGATTTTTGGAGATATGGAGAAATAGATGATTTTGATGTTGGAACTTCTAGTGAGCTTGATTGTCAAATTACACCTCGTTATTCGTTCTTCAGAAGCATTGTCATGACATTAGAGCTTATTATCTTTCTCGACTTCCTTGCAATACCCCGTAATTTGATTTCCTTTCGTTTCGATAAAAAAATCTTGAAAATTAAAAGATACAGTCCCCAAATATTGTAACCATTGTACTCCTAGTACAACATCAACACCTCCCATTGGAATGGAAAACATTGGACTATTCAATACATATTACCCCATGGTTAGCTTGATATTATGGCATTTTCCAGAGCAATTTATAGTTCCTCCATTTGCAACCATGAATTGAAATTCTAGTGCTGGGTATAGGAAATAATTCAATTCCTTGGCTACCTTACAATGAATAAAATTATGGGTGCTACCTGAATCAATAAACACTATTACCTTTTTCTTCTCGATATGTCCTTTTATCTTGAGAGTTTGAGGAGTGGTAATTCCTACCAATGCATTACACGATATGGTCAGACTCATTTCTTCTTCTTCTAGGGTTGGTTCTTGGTGTATATCCCCTTATTTTGAAGTTTCCTTTTCCTTTTCTTCCTCCTCTTCATAATCTATGTAAAATAATTTCTTCTCAGCACACTTATGACCTTTAGTGTATTTTCTATCAAAACTGTAGCAAAGCCTTTTTGCTCTTTTTTCTTCCAATTTTTGTGGTGCTCAACCTTGTAGGTTTTGGAAGTCTAGGAGTAGCAATACTTCCATCTTTATAGATGTGAGTGGTAGGCTTCCCTGTTGCCATAATTTTACGTTCAATTTTTCTTGCCAACTTGAATGCTTTCTCCAATGAATCAGGTTCCCAAATGCGAACTTCATGTTGGATGTTATCCTTTAAAGTCCTTATGAAGACATCAATCCTGTGTTCCTCTGGAATATCAGTTACCCTTATATTCAATTTTTGGAAGTCCTTAATGTGCTTCACCACTGAAACCCTTTTGTTTGAGATCTATCAATTGGCTAAAGAAGGTGTTGCTCTTTTTATCCTCATAATGTGCTATCATTTCCTCCGTAAAAATTGACCAAGTGACAATTTTTTTATGGGAGCAAAGCCATTGATACCATACAAATGTATTTTTTTCTAAATGTAAAGTTGCAATGTGTACCTTTTGTGTGTTTTGCACATTATTGAGATCAAAATATCGCTCCATCTGTAGTATCCATGTTACAGGATCCTTGCCATCAAACTTCCTCATATCCATCTTTGGAATATGTTGGTTCTTCCATCCAACATTAGAGTTTATGAAATCATGATTAACATTTATTTTTTTCTCATCATGAGTTTCCTCTACTATCTTTTCGGCATCAGGAAACATTTATTGTATGAACTTTGTCAAACCTTCCATGTGTGCATTTATATCATTCTTCATGTTTTCCATGTTGTATTTCATGTCATCCATCTTATCTTCCATGCCAGCTTCCATGCCATCCATATTAGCTTCCAATCCTTTCTTCAAAGCTTCCATTTCATTTTTTGTTGCTCTTTGCGAGAGCGAAATTTGGTGCACTTGCTCTTGTAATTTTGATATGTCATGTTGCAATTCTTTGTCTTCATGAGTCATAGTAGAGCCTTCTAAAGGCTTCATGGGTGTTGATTTTTTTAAGGAGGAATTTTATAACCGAATACTGATATCTATTCTACAATATGCCCTTGGAATCAATTCAAACTGATTTTTCACACAAGACTTATGCAATTCGAAAACATAATACACACCTTTTTATTGAGTTTGAGGAGCTCGATATTGAAACTAAATTATCTCTCTGGTTTTGGATCTTCAATATCTGAAATTCAGCCTTGTAGTAGCCCTATGAAGCTTCTTTCAATTTCCACAGGTCTCACCTGATTTGGAATCTTCAAGAAAAAGTTATGCCTAATCTCCCATAATGACCTAATTATGGACTGGTTCAGTAGAGTGAAATTGTATGGTGTGACACGTGTCACTGTTTCCTCCTTTGGCTCTGAAATTGATATAAAAGAAACTAATGTCCGTGTAATTATGTTCATTTTTTACAGAATTCCAATCCGATGCTCAGAATGAGAGTTATGACGATTTTCCCAGGGTCACCTCTTTCAGATGAAATTCGGAAGCCTGAAACAACACTAAATTCCACATATAATATCTCCGAAAATATTAATAATAAAGCTCTGAAATTTTTCCATGAAATTCCTCAAGATTTCAGATTTTCTCTGTAAAAATTTCAGCTTCTGAGTCCTCATAAAAAAAATTTATTGCGAAAATTCCACGATGACCTTTTTAGGTTAAATTTAGGAGCCTGCAAAAAGCCCTAACTTCCACAAATCATATCTACGACAATATTGTGAACCAAGATCTGAAATGTTTCCACGACGTTTCTCAGGATTTTGGCTTCATGCTCTAAAAATTTCAGCTTCTGATACTTTGTAGAAAAAAATTTATAGTGAAAATTACACGATGACCTTTTTGGAGCAGCGAAACCCTAGAATCCAAAGCTCTGATACGAAATGTTATGAAACCAGCTCCAAAAATAGAAGGGAAGAGAGATCAACGTCTTCTAATTCAACCACTGTGAGGGGGAAACCTCCAATACACTACATAAATTAACAATTCTTGGATGATACATATGACAAAACCTCCTTCTATATATAGGGGTCCATGGGATCACAATATAATCCTAGCCGACCTAACAATAATAATGTAAGGGTACAATAATAACAATATGGGGGTTTCAGGGGCACAATAATATCAATAAGGGGGCTAAACTAACAAAAATAAGGGACTACACTAGTAATATGGGAACCTAACAAAAATTCTTGAATCATGCATCATCACAAATACAAAGAGTAGCACCACAGCTTGTAAAGGATAGTTGTGAACATACACTTGCTACAACTACATAAATAATGATGGAAAAATACTTGAACGTAGATGCTTTATGCATGGATCACAAAAGAAAGGATAAGGTGTTGGATACAAAAGTTCCATATATAGATGTGAAAATGGAACATAAAAAATTGGGTGAGACATTAAAGGATGTTGCCATAGCACCACATATTACAAAGGACATATTGGGACAATCACCTTCTACAGCAGTTAAAAGAATGATGAGAAGGAACTTGAAATCAGAGGTTCCCTGTATAGATGATAAAATGAAAGATAAACATCAAAACACAAGGGTTCATTTTATAGATTAGAAGATGACATAGAAAGCCTTGATTGATTCATCACAAGTTACAAATGTGTCTTTGTAGCCTGTAAAAGCCACTTTTGAATACAAACCTGTAGCAACTACTGTGAGAATGTTTACCCAAGGATTGGGGCTACCATTTTCAAATTTTCATTCTAAAGGTGCTTCAGACTTAACAACAAGACGTGAAATTGGAAGCAACAATGTTGTGGATGTGGAAAGTTTTCTTGTAGGTATTCCTTCAAACAATAATGCCTGCCATGTTTCATATTCAGGTGAAGTTTTACAGGAGAGAAGCACTTCCTTAACATCTCATTTGAGACCCAAGGAAAATGATTCAAGGGATGAGGTGGATCAACCCTCTATCAATAAGGCACTAAGAGTTCATCCTCAAAATCTTTCATCAATGATAAGGATGTCAAATGCACACATTCCTGGAAGAGCTGCCCAGAGGCTGTTTGCACAAGAACTTGGGATACATATCATCTCTTCAACTAGAATTTAGGCTAACTTAACTAGAAAATCAAGTTCTGTGACCTCTATATCTTCATCTTCCAAGGGTATTCGAAAAGGCCAGAAAAATGGATATATAGTTGATTCTGAAGACTTTAATGTAGTAGTTTCGAGTACAGATACGACTATATCAACCAATAATAAGTCTCAAGTCTATGATACTAAGATAAATTTGATAGAGTCCAATGATTTTGTCAACTGAAAAAGTTTAGGTTCTATTAGTATTGGGAGATAGGCCAAATACTGGATTCCAAATTTCTTGGAATCAATTCCTTGACATCCTAGTATAACAATAGGTTAATACCCAACTCCACATGACCTTCCACTTCCTCTCCATGTCAGTGCCACGTTAGTGAAATGTTTTCAGCATGTCATCACCACATCACCAATGAGCCATGTCATAATGATGCACCATCTACCACATGGGTGTGCCACATCATTATACTTTAGTGCCACAACATCACGAACCAAATAATAATGACGTGTTATCTTCCATGTGGGTGTTCCACATGCCAATGAATATATTACTGTTCTTCACTGCAAACTACAAGTATGGGTAAGGCAACTGTTCTCAAACTTGGGCTAAGGAAATAGTTATCAAGGTTTGAGCTCTTTTAGGTTCTGAAGGAAGGTCAAGTCCACATGTAAGTTACTAATCCAACCCTCCAACAATGTTTGTTCACTGGTCCAGGGTCTTCTCCATAGGTAGCTGTGCTACTAATCCAAGCTACCAGAAATACCTATTCAATTGCTAATAGCCCGAGCTTCTGAGCCTTCACGAGCTTATAAGACATGGATTCAAGCCTTACTATTGAATGTTAGAGCTTCACAGTGATGTGTTCTTAAAGTTTATCAATGCACCAAGCCCTCTCCACTAAACCTTGAGTTAGGTCACTGCCAGTTCGAGCCTTCTGTTGGAATAGGGTCTCCTATGAGCTGCGAAACTGGTCCATTTTGAATACTTTTGATTAGATTTAATCTAGTGTAGGGGTTTTGGGGTGGGTCAAAGCCCCGAAATCATTGTAATGGGTAAAATGGTAAACTAGGGGTCTGAAAACCACGGTTTGCAGACCATAGGAAAGTCTAGGCTAGATTATTATAAATAGAGGAACATTTTGTATTGTAAGGTAGAGAAAGGAGGAGCTATTGATGCGAATTGTGGTTTAAGCTATCTGTTGGGTTTTGGGGAAAGGACTCCCGCTGGCTGTGTGCACGGAGATCCAAGTCTAGCTGTGAGCGAACCCTGCTGCTGTGTGCGCAGGCTGGGAAGGGAATTGTAAGGAGGAATTGATGAATTGATGAATAAGAAAAGTTGATAGAAAACTGAATCTGTGAGTACTCTTTGTGTGAGTCATTGGTAATTACTGTATTATGAATTTTTTGTATTTAAGCTGCGAAGATCTGTGTAAGTGTGTTTTCTGTATCTAGATCTGTTATGTTCTGTTTATGCTACTGTCATAAAAGTATATAATTATAGATCTAGTGCACGTGGATGCGAATAGAGACCCACTTAGCCCTATGTAGAACAAGGTGATCTGGGTATCGCAGGGCCAAACGCAGCTTTTATTTCCTCACCTATCCTTTCTCAGGGTGCGGAAACCTGGTTCCAGCACCCACCCATACTACTTCGGGTGAGACTTTGTCCTACGAAAGTAGGTCATTGCCGAAAGGGCCAGTAGTATAAGAGTTTTTTGGCAAACCTTGAGCTCTGAACTTGGGTCAGGACCCCTCGAGCCAACAAATGGTTCTGTTGATGGGACAGGGAGAATTTTGAGAAAGGGATCGGGTAAAGACAAGCGAATACTGGAGATCTAACGCGGAAGTGAATGAGTGCTACTCTGGATAAAAGCACCACAAGGAGCAGTAAGTACTATCGAACCAATCAAGAAGAGGATCACTCTTCCCGTAGCCCACTGAGAAGAGCAACTACGTAAGGTCTGCCAGTTACCCCAACGTTAGACTCACGGGAGAACAAGCCCTCAACTGAAAACTCACTAGAAGGAGACATGGCAGTACAATTGAAATTACCTACCTTTAAAGGCGCGGCCGATGAGGACATGGATCATTTTTGGTTCATGGCCGACTTGGTATGGACTGTGCAGAGGGTGGTAGGCGATACTGTGAAAAGGGCACAGTTTTCCCCGACCTTCGAAGAAAGAGCTCTAGACTGGTATATGCAGTACATCTCTCAAACGGGAGTGCCTCTCTTCAAGATATTAAGGACGCCCTAAAACAACAGTTCGAAAGCCAAAATATTACTCTCAGTTGGTAGCCAAAGTAAAAGGCTTCAAGCAAGGTGTGTCTGAGTCAGTGTGGGAGGCCGATCAACGATTGAAGAAAGCAATCAGGGAAGGAGGGTTCAAGTACGATGACAACCAACACACAGAATGGTTCATCGCTATGTTGCTACCTCACTTATGGATACCAATGGGCCACCAGACCTTCGAGTCGCAGGAAAAAGCCTTGGAAGCTGCCATGAAACTCGAAGCCGCACCTAAGGACGAACGTTGGGGGGAGTACGGAAAATTCAAGAGCAGCTCGAAGCCATGCACATGGAAATTTAGAGCTTACGGATGGAACGGGGAAAAGGAGCTAGTGTAGACCTTTGGTGCATACGATGTCGGGTGTCTGGCCATACAAAGGACCATGTCCTCTATTGACGGATTACTTGCAGGAAGGGAGACCTAGTCTGTTACGCCCCGGATCCAGCGGATCGACGCTATGGTGCGATGACTACCGGGTAGCAGGACTACATGATACGTCCCAGTGCCCTCGGCTAAATATGAGCGAACTGAAGCAACAATGGTGCAGGTTCTCTCGGTCGGTAGGGCACGATGAGAAGAATTGTCACACGTATGACTTGATGGTAGATCAAGGAAACCTCTGTAGGGTATAATCAGACCCTGCATCGTTGACATCCCTCGCGAACTTTGGTGGCTCCCCCGCAAGGGGCAGGGGGGTCGGGGAGGAAGCGTAGGATGGGGGTGGGGGCAGCTGATATGCTATAACTGCGGAGAGGTAGGGCACTTTTCCAGGGACTACCCAAATCCCACTAGGAAATCCTAAAAATATTGCCGGCAACTGGACCATGAGATTGAAGACTGCTCGATCTTGATAGCAAGGATGCAGGAAAAACAACCCACCCCTATGCAAAATGTGAAAAAAGTTAAAACCGAGCTGAGGAATGTAGACCCGAGTGTAAAAATCATGACACGTAGCGGGATGATCACCCAAGGAGCCAAGGAAGTTCTTGCCACGGATCCTACGACCTCTTCGGAAGGATTGAACATCGGAGGGCAAGACACACTAGTAGCTCCCGCGCAGCCACCGACACCCCTCAAGATAGAGGGAGAAGTTGAGCCCCTTCTGCAGGCATGTCTGAAGTTGTTACGTAACCCGCAGGCTGTAAGAAGGCCTTCAAGTATTACTGCATAGCTGCGCAGCCCGCCCCAACACAATTCCTGAGACTAAGGACATACAAAAACTATACAGCTATAAGAAATGCATTAGAAGAGAGATGCAGTTGACTGCGCAGACTGGTGATTACGAGATGGATCAAGTTATTCTCGATCTTGGGTCAGATGCAAACGTATTACCAAAGCAAACATGGCAACGAATTGGAGACCCTAAATTGGAATGGTCCACCATCCAGCTATGCATGGCGAATCAACAGAAGATCATCCCACTGGGAAGGTTGCCAAAAGTCATGGTAGATATCGTAGGAGTAAAAGTCCTAGATGAATTTGAAGCCATAGAAATTGTGGAAGATGTGGATCCTTACCCTGCACTCCTAGGACTAGACTGGGCTATAGACATGGGGGGCATCATCAATCTCAAAAAGCGTAGCATGGTGTTTGAGAATAACGGTACACACGTCATAGTACCACTAGATCCCGCCGAAGGTGTGTGGTATACAGAATCAACATACGAGGAGGAGGAAATAGATCACATTTACATATTGACTACGTAGGATGAAGATAGGGTTAACCCCACAACAAACGGAATACTCTAGGGGGAGGAAGACAGTGAATGCTTCTCTGACCCTGATGGGGAACTGGAGATTTGGAAAAATCGGTTACACGAGGTTTCGGCACTGTGATGCCCTCGGGTTGTGAGGAACCTCTACTGCATTTCTTTGAAGGTAAGAGATCTACCCCGCTTTGATGAGTCTGGTAGCGTCCAGGAATTCCTAAGAACACTGGAAGCTAGGGTGCCAAGAGAATGACGACTCTGGGCCCTTAACCTGGCTATGCATGGGACACCTGCACGTTGGTGGGATACCCACAAGAAAACTTTCTCGGACTGGGAAATGTGTCGGGATAGGATGATGCTGTGGTTCACCCCTCCAGCTGACATACGCACCAAGATATTCCTTGGACCAGGGGATCCCTGCGCACATCTGCGTGCCTAGATGATCAAATGGTCCGAACGAACTACATAAGAATGGGTCCATCTATTTTTTCATGCCTTCGGCCCTATCCCTACTGCTTGGTACTTAGATGCAGAGTTACACCAGCGCACCCGCCACTGGGAAATTCTAAAAGAGGACTCTATAGGAACGTTCAGACTGATTGGGGGGATAGAGACGCTCGACGAAGCTTTGCAGGACATCGATGCGTTTTTATTTAAGAATTCCCACCACCATGCCGCACCAGCGGTCTTGACATGGGAAGCATAGATGCAAGATATAGCCAACTACCAGAGCTTGGCGATTGACGAAGAAGAAGATAATCCACGAAACATCTTTGTTTCAAAATATGAAGGGGAACGCACCGTTATTGTACCCTCGCTGCAGAATATTGATGTAAAGAAACCTCTCAAGCTGCGGGAAGTTAATATTGGGACGGAAGAACACCCTAAGCTAGCTAAAATCGGGGACTATTGGGATGAAGGAACCGTAGGCAAAATTGCAGAATTACTTACAGAGTATCAGGACTTATTTCCGACAAAGTTTTTCGAGCTCAAAGGAATCACCGGGGACCTAGGAATTATACACATCACTTTAAAACCTGAGGCGCATCCCGTCAAGCAGCGGCCTTACCGACTGAATCCTAAATATAAGCAGAAGGTCAAAGAAGAACTGGACAAAATTCTTGCCGTTGGTATCATTGAACCGGTTGAACAATCAGATTGGGTAAGTCCAATGGTCATCCAGGAGAAGAAGACAAAGGGGGAAATATGCATCTGTGTGGATCTATGCAAGTTAAACGAAGCCTGCGTCCATGACCCCTTCCCTATGCCCTTCTCCGATGAAATCCTTGATGGCGTGGGCGGACAGGAGGCCTATTCCTTCACCGATGGGTTCTCAGGGTACCACTAGATCTGAATTTCACTTGAAGATCGTAGTAAGACTACATTCACGACCGAATGGGGGTCCTTTCAGTATATGGTCATGCCCTTTGGTCTCAAGAACGCCCCTACTATTTTCTCAAGGGTCGTAGTTGCTGTATTCAAGGAGTTTAGTCATAAGTTCCTGGAGGTTTATTTCGATGACTAGATGGTTTTTGGCCTGGTAAAATAGCATGTCTCTAACCTACGATTAATGTTGGATGCCTGCCGAAAGCACCAAATTTCCTTGAATATCAAGAAGTGCATCTTCTGTGTACCATTCAGAATCTTGCTTGGACACATAGTCCGTCGGCAAGGATTGATGGTTGATCCTGCGAAGGTAGCCGTAATTATAAACCTTGCAGTCCCAACAATAGAAAAACAGTTTCATTCTATTCTCGGACACACGGGCTATTACAGGAAATTAATTCAGGGGTACACTCTGATCACAACACCCATGGATAACCTACTGATGTCTCCTTTTTTTGGAATGATGAATGTTAGAAGAGCTTTGAACTGCTAAAGGAGAAGATGATCTCTGCACCCATACTAACATTTCCTGACTGGTCGAAGGAATTTCATGAACATGTGGATGCGTGAGGCATCGCTTTGGGCACTGTCCTCACTCAACCTGGAGAAGGAGATATTGATCACCCGGTTTCCTTTGCGAGTCGAAAAATCTCGGCGCAGAACGGAACGAATCTACCACTGAGCGCGAAGGACTAGCTATGGTATATGCGTTACAGAAATATCGGCACTATCTGCTAGGTGGACACTTTAAAATGTTCAGTAATCATTCGGATTTGAAATACTTGGTCAAAAAGCCTGTGTTGGGGGGGAAGATATTCCGATGGCTGTTACTATTCCAGGAAAATGATTTTTAGATCATCGTCAAGCCTGGAAGGTTGAATGCAGGCCCAAATCATCTGTCTCGCATCGAAACAGGGGAAGAACCTACTAACTTGGAGGAGAGCTTACCAGATGCGCAGCTGTTCACCATTAGGGTGGTTGACGCACACTTTGCTGATATCATTGAGTTCCTCACTACAGGCGTGGCCCCTGATAATATTCGGTGCAGCAGAAGAAGGAGTTGGTTACTCGGGCAACAGACTTTACTATCATTGCCGGTCATTTATACAAGCTAGGCGTGGATGAGATACTACGCAGATATGTCCTGGAACGTGAACGACCTACCATTTTAGCAGAAGCACACAAAGGTGTCGCAGGTGGCCATTATGTAGGACGAGCTACGGCACAAAATATTTTGAGGGCTGGGTTATGGTGGCCTACCTTGCATCAGGATTATTACACCTATTGTAGATCATGTGATACATGCCAGCGAACAAGATGACCCTCGTGCTGAGATGAGATGTCGTTACAGCCTCAAGTGGCTCTACAGGCTTTTGTCAAATGGGCCATTGACTTTATAGGTCCCATCAATCTGCCAGGCAAGAAAACAGGTGCACGCTACATTATTATTGCCATTGAATATGTCACTCGATGGGCCGAGGCACAAGCGGTGAAGGATTGTACTGCGGATACTGCAGCGCACTTCATCTTTGAACAGATTCTAACCAGATTTGGCTGCCCAAAGATCTTAATGAGTGACAGAGGTATGCAATTCGTTAACCAAACGATTCAAGCCCTGATTGAGGAATTCTGTATCCACCATGCAAAGAGTACACCATACCATCCCCAGGCAAATGGGGCGGTTGAAGCGTTTAACAAAATTTTGGAACATAAATTAACTAAGGTTTGAAATGCCTATCGAAGTGATTAGGATGTTCACATTCCCTCTGTTCTATGGGCCTACCGAACGACCTGCAAGAAGCTGACAGGCAGGACCCCCTTCTGAATGGTCTATGGCAAGGAGGCCATTATGCCCATAGAGTACATTGTTCCTAGCCTACGCATCGTAGCTTTTACAAATATGGTGGACCCAGATATCATAGAGGAGCATTTTGTGCAAGTTGTGGCTTTGGAGGAAGATCGATTTATTGCTAATTTTCGTCAACAGGTTCAGAAGGCTCGTGATAAAGCCTAGCATGATTGCCATATTTGCCAAAAGACATTCATCGCAGGCAATCTCGTCCTTTTATATGATAGCCAATTTGTGAAACACCCAGGAAAATACTAGCGACAACGGTGTTAGTGAATCCTTTGTCGAAGTGTACGAAAAAGGACCACTTTGCAGCTCGCACAAATAATAGCCCTAACAACAAAAGTGGGCACCAATATCTTCAAGATGCAAGTTTGTTGAGCAGAAAGAGCGCAAAACACCGAAAAATGCATGGAAAGACATTAAGCGATAAAAACAAGGGTTTGCTCCATATACCAATACTCAAGAGACAAAACGATTTTTGAAAGAATTTTTTGTATTAATTGGGCACACAGGAGAAGCAAGAGGCATATCCAATTCTCCTCAGTGGGATGGGTTCTTGGAAGTCCTCGGCACTTTAGATCTAAGATTTCTCTCTCTTGTTGGTGTAGAAAACCCAATGCAAAGAATAGAGCTCAATGGGAGCTCACATAGCAAATGATGGAAAAATGTGACCAAGTGTATAGATCCAGAGTGATCTAATAGGCAACAAAAGGTGAAGAATGGTAGGAAAAACCCTCCTATTTATAACAAAATATTGGGTCATTCTAGATCTTGGTGCATGGGTTAACCAAATCTAGATCCACTTTTTATGGAATATTTTATTATATTTGTTGGAGGGAAAAGGTATTTGACTTGGGTCAAATCCCTTGATTTATCAAAAATAAATAAATAAATGATTTATTTATCTTTTTAAGGAAGCGGTTAGAAGATAATCAAATAAATAATGATTTATTTAATTATTTGTGGGTGATTTGGTCATATTTAACAAGGAATATTATCTAAATAAGATTTAAATAATTATTCCTAGAGAATAATAAGATAAATAAAGGTTTATCTAATTAATTTCTTTGTTTTGGGTTAAACATGATTAGGAATAATAATTAAATTATGGTTTAATTAATTATTCCATGAGGAAAATCAAACAAATATAGATTTGTTTAATATTTCCTTTTGGGGTTTCCTGTTTAGACCATAAACAACCTAATAAATGTGGTTTATTAAGTTATTTTACATAGTGAAAGCAATTTTACTTAGGGTAAAATTGGTCTTACATTGTGTACTTGGGTCCATCTAATGATAATAGGTTAGATGACCAAAAAATGGTGTAACAGATTGCCCCCCAGCGTGCGAGTGTCAGGAGCAAATCATATGACCGAAGTACGTTGTAAGAACTCAATCACTAGACAACAAAAGGGAAGTCAGAGAGAGAAAGGTGAGGTAGATAGTGTGCTGAAGGACTAGACCCGGAGGAGACGAGACTCGCAGGTGCAACAAGTCTCTTTTTATGAGAGGGTACCTGTGTTGAAGGCGGCGAGGGAGGCATACCTATGCCCGCCGAGACAAAGTACAAAAGAATAGTGTGTCCAGTAAACAAGGGACCGAACCATAAAGTACAGCTGGCATAATCATGAGCCAGATAAAAATACAATGAGGAATCCCACATACATGCTGTGCCTAGGATAACAGCCAGGACTGATACAATAATATCTGAGTACATGAGATACAAATACAACCCAAATGCCCCCTGTAAATGGGGAAGGGCTCACAAAATATGACTGATACATGCAAATCAAAGAGGCGCTGCAAGTGGCTAAGGCCAACATCATCAAATATCTGGAGCTGCATCGAAGGCTGCAAGGAGGAGGTCATCCGGGCATGTGGGGGGCTACCTGCAGGGCCACCCCCTCATGAGGGTTGAGACATCTCACACACACCCGGGAATCATCAAGAGCTGCTGCTGTATCACTGAACCATCAAGTATACGGATCTCGGTCATGCTGAAAGGAGTTGGAGTGGAGAAACAACCAAGTCAAAGGGAAATGAGAGATCCCTTTTCCTGATCCAAGGCACCGAACAAAAGTGGAAGCTAGAACCAAGGTACACCACCCTCTAGACCTGGCTTCTGGAATGAATGAGATGATGTCGAAAGAAGAAGGTTCGCCATAGGTGAGGCGATGAGAGATCCTCAACTAAGGCACGAGAGAAAATAGTAGAGCGATGGACAGACTGACACTAATGGTGATAGTGAAGTGGAAAGGACTGAGTAGAGAATGAACGACTTCCCTTGTTAGAGCATAAAGGGCATGAATGAAATGGCAGCGACTGACAAAATATCATAAGGGATAGGGGACAGTGGGACTGAAGGTCATAAAGTGCGACACAAGAGAGAGACCAAGCAATGAAGGATGGAGGGCTATAGCGGGGTACAAAGGGACTCGGGATAGACTCCATGAATGCGATGATGACTCAACTTGGATGCTCTAAACAAGGGTGACTTGATGGTGCTGCCACATAGTAAAGGCCCAATGGGGGACCATGAAAACATGAGTACAAGATGGTAACTCATGACGAAAATCGACACGAACAAAGACAAGTAAGGAGGAAAAATGGTGCCCCAAGTACAAGTGTCGTAAGTGAGGAAATGCGATTTTAGGGAGAGGTGAAGTGACCCTTCTTGGACAAAATGTGTCCTGGTGAGGTATCAAATCACGAAAAACTAACAGATACCCATTTTAGGGCTCGGTGAGAGCTTCCAACGGTGCAGACGGTTTGTCAAACGGGGCTACGGTATGGTCGCAGCAGTCGAAAGAAGAAACATGGGTTCTCTTTTAATAGGCGATTTGTTGGAAAAATCTTGAGAGGAGATGCATCCGGTATTTAGGGAAAACTAAAACTTTTTACTTTTTCATGCTCTAAAACCCATACGCTACTTTGCTGAAGCCAACTAGCGTATACACGCGGATATCCTTCATAAAACTCGTGTATACACAGAGATCTAATTATGCCATTAATTCTTCACTTATATCATTCCATCATTCATTCATTAGATGTTCAATAAACAGTAAACATGTGCAGTAAGAACAGAATAAACCATCACACATAATCATCACACATGAACACCGGGATTTTAGGTGGAAACCCAAGTCGGGAGAAAACCACCGCTGCAGTTGCTCAGCCTTCAATATTTTATTATAGAGAAAACATCTTACAACATATGTGCTGGTGCAGACTCCTACCAGCACGCAGGCACCCACCTGTGCTCGTTTACCAGCCTCTCTTGGAAGGGAGCTCCAACCCCCTGAATCGTTTACCAGCCTCTCCTGGAAGGGAGCTACGACCCCCTGCTCTCGTTTACCAGCCTCACCTGGAAGGGAGCTACAACCCCCTAACTGAAGGCTACAACCCTCAGCACCTCTATGGACCACGTTTCATCAATTTTCACACTGGATCCAAAGCTTCCTTTAGGACACCACTTGCAGGCCACATTTCATCATATTTTCAAACTGGACCCTTTCCATACTTTTAAGCATAGTCAACCATGAAACAGATACATATAACTCACTGACAGATATCAGTAAACCAGCAGAACAGATCAGAAATTTCTTACCACAGACTTCAGCAAACCCTATTTTGCATACGCGCTTTCCTTTCTCTGATGTCGCGTATATACGCGCTTCCGTTCACATAAACTAGCGTATACTTCTATACATATTACAGATCCAATTTCATTGCGCATACACGCTTTCTCTTCAGCGAAGCCACGTATATACGCACTTCCTCTTCGGCGAACTAGCGTATGGTTCTTCAGACTTTTATGTCATTGCAATTCTTCACCACAGATACATCACTTCAGATTTTACCCTTTACCTCAGACAGATGTTCGCCTCATCACAGATCTAATCATTCCATAAACAGATCTAGCAAATACAAGTACATTTCAAATCTAGATCCCCTTCTTCATCATTGGTGCATCATACATTTAGATCTATCATTCAACTGTAACCCTTTCCATTCAGATATACTTTAGAGAGAAGTATTCATTCAAGCTCAGACATCTTGCACCCACACTCATGATTTGCACAATGAATTTCTTCTCCTTATATAGGTTTACCCTTTTTCAATACCATGAGCCAAAACCACATTAATTCCGATGGTATTCCTGGACGGGGTCATTTAGACGAATCATTACCCAATACAATGGGTCAATACCATGGTGGTTACCCCTGGTTTTGCACTTTATGAGCGCTTTTGCCCATACGCGACTTGGAACGTTCTTTCCCGCGTGCATACGCGATTTCCCCTAGACAAATCCGCGTATACCTTGAGACATACTCTTTTCATCATAGATCTAGCACATATTGAATTCCTTTCTTCATTGCCTTCTGTACTCTCTATAGATACATCAGATTTACATCTTTAAACAGGTTCATCAAGACATATTCTATCAAGCACAACTTCATCAAGTAGGCTGCCATCATGGACAACACTCTATCAAGTGGGTTGTCATCAAGGACATCACTCAGCATCATATTGCCAACAAACATCATATCATATTAGATTTACATCATTTACCAAGTCCATCAAGTCAAGAATAACTTCATCAGGTGGATTGCCATCAAGGACAACACACGCCAACAATCTCATGTCTTCGTCTTCATTAAGTGGGTTGCCATCAAGGACAACACTCTGCATCATATTGCCAACACGGTTTTCCCTCCAAATTCACTCATTTGCTATTGTTGCTGTGGTGAATGTAGAGAGGAGAAAAGGCCCTAAATCTTGTGGCGAGCGTAGCGGACAAACCGACCGTTGGAATCGAGATCCGTCGGTTGCAGGTAAGAGGCCTAACCTTACTCTTTCATTTTGATGGATTGAAAGTTCAGTTTAGGGCCCAAAATCCCAGAAACAGACCCTCCTTCATCTCTACGGCCGGGTCGCACTTTTTGGGCCAAAAAGTGCGACCTGGGATGCAGGTTTCAGGGCAAAAACTGCGACCTGGTCCTAAACTGGGCAGAAAACTGCGACCTGGGAGATGAGGGGGTTTTGGTGCTATTTTATGGCTGGGAGTTGGGTTTTTGTGTTTGGTTATGGTATTCCTGATCTGTATGCTGACAAAGATGATGTTTTTGTGCAGGTATGGCAGATTTACGGGTTAACTGGAGAGAGAGAGACCTGGGTACATTACGAGCAGAGATCCAGGTGGATCAGGGTGTTCGTCATGTGTTGGCCAGGTTTGGGGTTCTAAAGTTTTTGGAGAACCCGTTGATGAGAGCAGGAGAGCCCTTGTTGGCCCGAATTATCAGTTATTGGGATCTAGAGCATGAGGTCTTTGTAGTGCAGGGGCACAGGATCGAACTGACAGTCCAGGATGTGTATTTCCTGACGGGTCTCCCACCACTGGGGATGGTGGGAAACACGCAGCCAGTATTACCGCGGGGGCGGCATATCATGGATTTTGTGGAGCGACATTGTCGACCGAGTCTCCAAGTCAAGGGGAATCGGATACCGATCGGGGACCTAGAGAGATTAGAGAACCCGTGCAGTGGCCGCAGCAGTGCTGCGTATCCTGGGCAACCAGGCGCTCCATCACATCACTGGGGGGCAGATGATGATTGTGGAGAGTGTGTTGAGTGGGACCTACTATGGGTGGGCCCAAATGATGCTGGTGTCGCTAAAGCGATAGTTGTCGCTCTGCAAGTGGCAAGTGAACCACGATTGCTCGTATGGGACTTTATTGTGCGCCTTCTTCTTTGAGAAGATCCCGACCTTGCGGCCTCGTATACAGCTCCCAGATGGGGGCCCGAGAGAGCCCAGGATGCACCGGTGGGGGCGGCTACTGTGCAGAGGAGGAGGAGGGGCGGTTGGACGAGTGTTTCGACCTGAGTTCTTTGCCCATTGGGATCAGATGCCATTATACATAGACGACTATCCCTATAGTGGGATGAGTTATTGTGGGGATCCGGACCTACCACTTCCGCCTGGTCGAGTATGGGGGCCCGATGGTAAGTGATAAGTAACTATTCTTGTATGGGCATGTTAAAGTTATTGAATAGTAGACATGGTACTGATTCATGTACTTTTGGTATGCAGATATAGCTCCGGTAAAACCGGCCGGATATATGGGACGCCCGGCAGCCTCTGGAGCTGCAGGGTCGAGTGGGTCGAGAGCAGCGCGCAATGAGGATGCGGCCGCCCTTATGGAGGACATCCGCCGTAGATGTGAGAGGTTGCTGACCGGAGTTTCAGAGCGCGGGTGGCAAGACTTAGACGACCAGTACGTGGAGGCATGCATTGGTCTTCCCTCGGAATGGCGAGGTGTCATGCGGCACATGGCGATGGCCGGTCAAGGCATACGTGATCTACGGGCTACAGGGGCAGAGCCATTGGCTCGGGATCCGCCAGATAGTGAGTAGGTGTGGGGCATGTGGTGCCCCCTAGTGTGTATGTAGGGGCAGGTGGTGCCCCCAGTTTTGAGTTTTTTGTAACATGCTATGGGCATGTCATATGTATCAAAGTAGATGGACTCTAAACACATGTTTTTGCGACACATATTATGGATATGCATCGTTTTTAATGATTATGAATGTTATTGTCTTGTATGAAATGCGTGTGATAAATTCCAATCTAGAACATGGTTTGCAATACTATCTACATAGTGATTCTGTTCTCGAGGTACATGGTTAAAAGTGATGGTTTCAAATGCACGTATCAAGAGTTTCACTCGTAAATAGCGTCTAAACAGCACAGGGTTATGCACACGATAAACACCATTTAGTTGCATGACAAGAAGCAGGGAATCCAAACGAACATGCAGATGGAGGATGCGATGGAAGTGGGCATCGGCTAAGAGACCACGCACTGCATCATATTCGGCCTGATTGTTGGTGGCAGAACCAATTCAGACCCCGTTAGAGAGGATAAGGGCATGCAAGGGGGTGAAAATGGCCCAACCTGCCGAGGCTAGATTCCGGGAGTAAAATCTTGCACCATCGGCGTAACCAATAAAGGGTGGGGATGGGAGGTCCTGCAGAATGGTGTCACAAGACAACAAATGGGGGGAGGAGATACAATGACGGCAGCGTGAGTGGACAGAAGACATCGAGCAGCAACTGTGGGAGGGAGTGCAAGGGGCAGGATGACGATGACTCATATACAAATGAGAGGGTGGTATATGAGGGCTATCGGGAGTGTGGCAAGGACTTGGGCTGCGGAGGTCAACAAAGACACGGGTGGAGTGATCTCGTGTATGGGTAGAACAGAGGGGGTCAGGCGAAACAACAGGGGAGGATGCAGGGGGACTGGGCTCCAAGTGTCTCGCAGAGGAGGATAGGTAAAGAATGGTCGTAGTAGACTCCGCCATCTGAACATCAGGGGGTGGGGGATGTCGATGGGGGCGGGGGGATCCTCAGGCTGGCCCGAAGCATACTGCGCGAGTATGGGAGAGGCGGATTGATTTTGTTCAACCTCATACTCTTGGACTACCTCTAAAGAGGCGCGGTAATGCGTCAGGGGAGGACAATGGTGGGAGTAATGGCCATGGACTCTGCACAAAGCACAGGGTTTGTTGGTGCGGAGGGTCTTGGGGTTCTTGGTTACGGACGAAGAAGGAATGGAGGCTTCAGGGACCATAGACTCGGGGAACGTGACTTTAACCATGGGCTGAATACGGGGCAACTCGGGACAAGCATGGGTGGCATGACCGACGAAATCACACAAGGCACAAGGCTTTGCGGGCAGAGGAGGGGCTGGGTCAGTCGTGGTGGTCTTGTCTTTGGGTGCCCCCTTGCGAGCTTTTCCTTTCTTCCCGGGAGCCGTCACGACAGGAGAAGGGTCCTGTGGAGGTGCTGGGGGCATAGTGGCAACGGAGGGAGCGAGGGGGACCGGTTGAACTGGAGTCAAAGCCATGTAGGGTTTGGGGTGACCAGGAGGGGTAGCGGCTGGAGGATCAAGGTACCAGACTGGTATGCCCAAGGTGAGGTTAGGGAGAGAGAGGGTGGCCATGACGGGGACAGAATATACTCTGGGAGGGGGAGCCAGGAAAGGTATTTGCCCAGTAGGGTAATGACCAGGAGGGACGGCACCGAGATGGTTAAGGCCTGGGGGAACTGATCCAGGAGGATAAAGGGGTTCAGGGATACCAGCTGTAGGGGAGGGCCAGAAGGAGGAGGATCGGCTGGCTGAGATGAATGGCTAGGAGCGGGTTGCGGAGGGCGAGGGGGAGGTTGCTGACTAGCCGAAGCAGGCCGCTTAAGGGCAGCCTGAGACTATTGCATCATGCAAACATTTGATAAGCTGGGATCAGTGATAGGAGGAGGGGGGATACCAAGAAATGTTCCAAGCAGGGAGGAGTCTTTGTAAACGCCGGGGGAGACACTGGTCAAGGAATCGACGGTTTGCTTGTTGGCTACAGAAGAGAAGGTCGTCTCAGGTGAGGTCTGAGATTTTGGCTCATGATATGTCAACTAGTTAATGGTGACTATCTTTCCATTATGGGGGAAAGACATCTTGCGGAAAACCGCGGATGGGACAGCAGACATAGCATAGGTGTAGCTTTGCCCCAATAGAATGTTGTAGTCTAGCGGGGCATCTATGACTTTGACATCAACGCAAACAGTCTTACCGGCGAGGGTGATAGGACAATTATGAAACAGGCCAATGGGTTGGGAGGCATGGCCGTCCCACGCTCGAAGGGTGATCGTGGAAGGGGCCAGCTCAGGGGATCTGAGTTGCTTCCAAACTGAAGTGGACATAACACAGGTGGATGCCCCCTCAACAATTATACATCAGGAAATGTTGGCGTTCCGGATTTTGACTGGGATTTGGAAGGCGACGGAAGGAGGGAGAGGAGGATGGTCTAATTGAGTGGCGTCGAAAACAATCATTTGGTCATTAGCAGGATCTACAACACCCACGGCAGATAGTAGAGCCTTATTTTGGGAAGGGTACGACTGGAGGAGTTCTAGTGTTGAAATGGCAGCAGGAGATTGCGCCAAATCATCTACTATGCTATATGAATGAGCAGCTCGACCAGAAGCAGCATTTCGACGTAATGGTCCCTTAGGAATCTTTGGGTGGACCTCAACTTTGGGTTGAGGGATATGTAAGGGGCCATTGGATGTCGAAAGAGGCTCTGTAGAACCGGAAGAAGAGGACTCGGGGGTAGACTGAGCGGGAGGCTTGGGGTACTGGCGAGACCGAGTTTGAAGGTGAAGGTCGACAGTTGGGGATGGATCAGAGGTCATCATGAGGATCTGGTAATCGGAGGAACCAGAAATGGAGGGTGGAGTGGAGACCTGCCCGTCAGGTGGTTGGGTAGCCACGAATCCTTGCTGAGGGAAAGGATCAGTAAACACAGCTGGTTGAGTAGTGGCCACATTAGGGGGAGCGTGAGGGGAGGCATGTTGTCCGCGCAATGTGGCTTGAGACTCCCACATCTGCCGCATCTGTGGTAAAAGGGGACAATTGTGGGTGTAATGACCGTAAACACCGCAACACGAACAAGGCTTGTTGGTACGAAGAGGCCTGTCCGGCTTGGGCTGAGTGCCCTGTTGCTGGTTAGCAGTGTTAGGGTCAAAACCTTGAGGATTGGGTCCACGAGTACCAGGGGCAGATTGATTTGGATTGCCTCTCCGCCTTCTTTGAGAAGAAGGGGGATTAGTCGCACCCTGTTGTGCAAATACTTGCCCTGAAGGGGGCTGTAGGTGCTGCTGCTGGGGTTGAGGAGGCAAGGGAGGTGGAAGCGCATATGCTGGAGGAGCTGGCACACCAGGCTGCGGGTAAGGATAATGGTGAGGTTGGGAAACATTGAGGTAAGCAGGAGGTTGGGAAAAAGGAGGAGGCATGCCGTATCCTGGGTACATGCTACCGGGAGGGGGAAGAGTGCTAGAGGTGCTGGCCCCTCCGTGAGGGAGACCGTAGCCCATAGGAGGTTGAGCATACGGATGGGAGAGGGCTCCAACGATACCGTCGGCGGAATGAGATGCCCTCGGGGCGTGAGCGCCACTGGGCCTGGGGAGGTCAGGAAGGATGGTATAAACATAACCAGACTGGGCATAGATTAGGTCATATTTCAAGGCTATTTGGAGGGCAGCTTCTTCAGTTTGAGGGAAATGGGAGGCGACATCTTTGCCGATGGGAGCTAGGAGAGAGCGAAGGAACCAGTCCATATAGATCTGATCTTCGAAGGGGGGAGCTCGACATAAGCTGCGTCTACGTCGCCATTCCTGAACATGGGTGGAAAGGCGGGTCGAAGATGTTTGCTTAAAGGAAGTCAAGAGCTCTGTACCGGTATCGTATCGGAGAGGGAGCTGGAAGTAAGATAAAAAGGCTTGGGCAATGGTTGCAAAGGTGGTATGGGAAGAGGTGGCTTGGTCTACATACCATTTAGAAGCTTCGCTGGTAAGTGTGCATTGGAACAAACGAAGACGGATGGAGTCATCGGTAATGGAATTGGAGGAACACCACATGTGGAAAGATCAGACATGATTGGTTGGATCTTCTCCAGCAAGGCCTTCGAACTTAGGGATGTCGGAGGGGAGCTTGGTTGGCATAGCAGGCCAGCCAACATCGTGGCGGATAGGGTCATTGATCAACTGATTGAAATCGGGGAGGCTGAGGCCTGCAATGTACGACAGCAAGGGTATGGCCGAGGTAGTTCCTGTGGCGGTTCCGCTAGTAGTGGTTCCGGCATTAGGGCCTGGAGCACCGCTAACGTTAGGCCCTGGACCAGACATAGTGAAGGTGACAGGGGGAGAACCAGGAGGAGAAGGAGAACCCAATGAATCAGAAGAGGAGTCAGAGTGCGGACTCGGAGGAGGATTGGCTCGACGATGGTGGGACGGAGCAGGTCGATCGACCAGAAACTGAGGGTGAAGGCCAAGAAGTCTCCGGGAAAGGCGCCTTGGGGGCGCAATGATGACGGGAAGAAGGAAACCTACAAGGGAAAAAAGGGATAGAATCAAGTGAGGTCAAGGGCAGAAAATGTGCAGTGATAATTGATTTTAGAGTCTTTGGCAGGCGGTGTTAACCAGGCGCTTCTTCACTTAGGGTTAGTGTGTGCTGTGTGTTAATTTTAATTTTTAAAACCCTTTTCGTTTTGAGAGCAAGAAAATAGTGTGCTGCGTAACTAAAAATAAATCTGCATAGAACAGTATATAATGCTGAAATAACAGAAAATTAACAGCTACTATTGCATCTATCTAACCCAAGGAGGCGGGTCCCTCAAAACTAGTCTAAAAAAGGGAAAAAATCTAGTCAAAACACACTGAAAAGAGGCCAATAGATCAAAGGTCGGGAGGGACAGGGATCTAAAGGATAAAGCTGCTGAAAAGAGGTGCAGATCACAGCCAAGAGACAGAGGCAAGGTGGCTGGAAAAAGGGAGGAAATCAGCAAAAAGCGGAAAGGACAGGGAGGAGGTCCTAAAGAGAGGTCCAAACAAAATGACAAGAGGTGATTTGAAAGGAAGAAAGGATGATTTAAAGGGATCTGAGGAGGAGGTTTCAGATCTGAAAAAGGGAAGGCTGAAACTCTGAAAAATAGACGGCTGAAACAGCTAAAACTCTTCCACAAAAAGTGGAGGGTACTGAAGCCCTAGGGGGCTAGGTTCCCACTTATATGAGTAAAAACAGATCAGAACTAGGTCAAAGAGGGCTGAGACAGAGGCTGGAAAACCTTGACAGAAGATCCAGCAAAACCCAGAAAAATTGCAGAAAAACCACTGAAAAATTGGCAGGTCGCAAAAAAGAGGCTGAAAAGTGCGACCTGGAGGTCCAAGTCGCATTTTTTGGGCTGAAAAGTGCGACCTCCCGTTCCAGTTGTCTCGGCGGCAGATTTTCGGAAAAGTTGTCGTCTCAATTGCGGCTGATGTCGCTTACCTGCGCAATAGGGCCAGAAACACACAGAAGTTAGAAATTTTAATGTTTTAGGGTTTTATGTGAGAAAAACAACATAAAAATAGGAAAAATGAATAGCTGAAAAGAAACCCTAGGGTCTGAAGTAGCTGGATATGCAGGAATATGAAAAACGACAGAGGTCGTAATTTAAAACCCGTGTGGAGTCGCCATTTGTTAGTATGAATCCTTTGTCGAAGTGTACGAAAAAGGACCACTTTAGCTACGCATAACTAATAGCCCTAACAACAAAAGTGGCTGCCAATATCTTCAGATATGTGGTTAGTTGAACAAGAGAAGAGCTGAAAAAACCAGATCTATGCATGGAAAGACATTAAGCAGTAAAAACAAGGGTTTGCTCCATATACCAATAGACAAGACAAGAAAAATTTTTGAAAGAATTTTTGTATTAATTGGGCACCTCGGAGGAAAACAAGAAGGCGTATCCAATTCTCCTCAGTGGGATGGGTTCTTGGAAGTCCTCAGCACTTCAGATCTAATATTTCTCTCTCTTGTTGGTGTAGAAAACCCAATGCAAAGAATAGAGCTCAATGGGAGCTCACACAGCAAATGATGGAAAACTGTGACCAAGTGTATAGATCCAGAGTGATCTAATAGGCAACAAAAGGTGAAGAATGGTAGGAAAAACCCTCCTATTTATGACAAAATATTGGGTCATTCTAGATCTTGGTGCATGGGTTAACCAGATCTAGATCCACTTTTTATGGAATATTTTATTATATTTGTTGGAGGGAAAAGGTATTTGACTTGGGTCAAATCCCTTAATTTTTCAAAAATAAATAAATAAATGATTTATTTATCTTTTTAAGGAAGCGATTAGAAGATAATCAAATAAATAATGATTTATTTAATTATTTGTGGGTGATTTGGTCATATTTAACAAGGAATATTATCTAAATAAGATTTAAATAATTATTCCTAGAAAATAATAAGATAAATAAAGGTTTATCTAATTAATTTCTTTGTTTTTGGGTTAAACATGACTGGGAATAATAATTAAATTATGGTTTCATTAATTATTCCATGAGGAAAATCAAACAAATATAGGTTTGTTTAATATTTCCTTTTGGGGTTTCCTGTTTGGACCATAAACAACCTAATAAATGTGGTTTATTAAGTTATGTAACATAGTGAAGGCAATTTTACTTAGGGTAAAATTGGTCTTACATGGTGTACTTGGGTCCATCTAATGATAATAGGTTAGATGACCAAAAAATGGTGTAACAATTATCTAGCAAAATGAAGAGACACAACCTACAACAGATCCACTATAATATAATCTGTTCTCTCTCATAGTATCCCTCTCTGTTTCTCGCTCCGAGAATACACATAAAATACACAACCGCAATAAAATACCCTCATACAAGCGAGGGGGTGCCTTCTAGGGAAAAAAACCCTAAACTAAACATAACTTCTACCGTTAGATCATCCGCCTAATGAACGACCTAGATTGACTAGAAATTACTATACTTTTACAATGAAATTTTACATATGTTTTTAGCTTCAGGGGCGCTACCCCCGAAACCCCCCACCAGGGGGGGCTCCATGAAGTTACAGCCGCCCCCCCTGAACCCCCTAGGAAGCGTTTAATTACGGGCGGCATTGCTTCCCCCATTAAGGTACACGGGTCCAATGCTGTGATACAAAATAAACAAGATAATCAGGATCCACACCCAACAATCTCCCACTTGGAGACTGATTGTAGAAACTCCACCGTTGCTTTATTTGCTAGACAATGACTCCTCTTTGGATTTGGTTGTTTCTCATCTTCATCTTCATCCTTGAAGACTAATTGAAACTAAGCATATTCTCAGTTTCTCCCTCGTTACAACTTTTGTTAGCATATTTGCAGGATTCTGGCCAGCTTTAGTTGTCCATCTTCCAATGCTAACCGTATGAAATGGTACTTGAGCTGCATGTGTTTAGTCCTGGAATGAAATACTGAGTTCTTTGCAAGATGAATGGCACTTTGGCTATCACTGTATAACGTTCCCATATCATGCTTCTTACCCAATTCATCCATAAACCTTTGTAACCAAATCATTTCCTTATTAGCCTCCGTAGTAGCAACATACTCTACTTCTGTTGTTGAAAGTGCAACAACACTCTAGATTTTTGAAACCCAACTGAAAGTTGTTCCAACTACAGTAAATACATATCCTGTAGTTCTCCTCCTGTTATCTATATCACCTGCCATATCTGCATCAGCATATCCCTGTAGAGCAATGTTTGAAGCACCAAAGCATAATGCTTGATTTGTGGTACCTCTCAAATATCTGATAATCCATTTTACTGCCATCCAATGTTCTTTTCCTAGATTGTTCATGTACCTGCTTACAACTCCCACTGCATGTGCAATATCAGGCCTTGTGGAGACCATTGCATACATTAAGCTTCCAACTGCTGATGCATATGGAACTTTAGACATATATTTCATTTATTCGTGGGTCTTGGGGCACATCTCCTTACTAAGTTTGAAATGGCTAGCAAAAGGTGTACTAACTGGTTTTGCATTCTGCATATTAAATCTTTTCAACACCTTTTGTATGTACTCATTCTGAGGCAGTGTTAATTTGCGATTTTTCCCGTCTCTAGTTATTCTCATACCAAGGATTTGTTTTGCAGCTCCCAAATCCTTCATTGCAAATGAATTTGCCAATTTTCTTTTGAACACATTTATTTCCTGCATGTTAGACCCTGCAACAAGCATGTATCTACATACAATAACGATATAATATAGCTGCCATCATTTTTCCTTTTCAGATAAACACAATGATCAGAGTGACATCTAGTATAACCTTGTTTAGACATAAACTTGTCAAATTTTAGATACCATTTCCTTGGAGCCTGTTTTAAGCCATACAAGCTCTTCTTTAACCTGCACACTAATTTTTCTTTCCCTTTGATCTCATATCCTTCTGGTTGCTCCATATAGATCTCTTCCTCCAAATCTCCATGGAGAAATGTTGTCTTTACATCTAATTGTTCAAGATGTAAATCTTCCGCTGCTACAAAACTTAAAATAGTTCTGATTGAAGTCATCTTAACAACAGGAGAAAATATTTCATCAAAATCAAAACCTTTCTTCCGTGCAAACCCCTTCACCACAAGTCTAGCTTTGTACCTCTGTTTCCTCCATCTTCTTCCTTCAACCTGTAAACCCATTTATTCTTCAATGCAACTTGACTAAGTCCTAAGTCTGGTTATGCATTAAGGAGTCCATCTCTTCTTCCATGGCTAGCTCCCACTTCTTCCTGCTTTCAACCTGCATTTATTCTTCATAACATTCACGTTCACTAGAATCAGTCAACAGTAAATAATATAATGAAGGAGAGTATCATTCAGGCGTCTACTTATCCTGGTAGATCTTCTAACACCACTTTCAGGTGTTTGAGGCGCCTGTTGCTATTGTGGTGGTTGTTGTTGTTGTGGCTTTTGATTATTATTGTTTTCAGGCACCTTTACCTTTTCTATGATCTCATCAAGAACTGTGTATTCTTTGTTTTCTTTTTTCTTGTTTCTTTTCCTGCAACTGATTCTTATACAATACCTTTTCATTGAATATTACATCTCTGATCCTAATTATTTTGTGATTTTCATAATCATATAAGCGATAACCAAAATCATTAACACCATATCCAATAAAGTTTCATTTCTTTGATTTTGCCTCAAGCTTGGTTCTATTTTCTTTATTAATATGGAAAAAGGCCTCACAACCAAAAGGCTTTAAAAAAGAGTAGTTTATCTTTTTACCTGTCCATGCTTCCTCTGGAATACCACCATCCAAGGAACTTGAAGGCCCTTTGTTTATTAGATAAAAAATAGTATCTACATCATCTGCCCAAAATTGTAAAGGCGATCCTGCATGCAATCTCATGCACCTTGCATGCTCCATGATTGTTCTGTTCATCCTTTCTGACACACCATTTTCTTGTGGTGTTCTTGGAACTGTCTTCTCTCTGCAAATTCCATGCTCTGAACAGTACCTATCAAACTTTTTGCTGCAATATTCACCTCCATTGTCTGATCTGAGACACTTCAAATTCCTTCCTATCTCAATCTCAACCAAAGCTTTCCATTTCTTTAAAGTATCAAATACATCA
The DNA here is from genome assembly GCA_034641835.2 of Pinus albicaulis. Lineage (NCBI taxonomy): Eukaryota > Viridiplantae > Streptophyta > Pinopsida > Pinales > Pinaceae > Pinus > Pinus albicaulis. Next base: position 30,324 of record JAXQQM020070806.1, on the reverse strand, counting down.
GATTTATTCTGAATACAATAAATCCAAGTTTTTCTAGTTGCATCATCAATAAAAGTAACATAATAATGAGAGCCAGCAAGAGATGATACCTGAGCAGGTCCCCATACATTTGTATGCACAAGCTCTAATTTTTCGCTCTTATTTTCTCTCCCAACTCTGAGAAATCTGACTCTCTTCTGTTTTCCATAAATGCAATTCTCACAGAAATCCAAATCAACATTTTTCAAACACGCCAACAAATTTCTTGACTAAGGAATCTTCATCCCCTTCTCACTCATGTGTCCAAGCCTATGATGCCATAATGCTGCATCTTCTCATTTGGAAGTTAAAGCATTAACAAAGTTAGAAATACCATTGCATAAATACAATGTAGCAACCTTTTCGCCTTTTGCTATTACCAGGGCTCCTTTGGTGACCTTCCAAGTTTTATCCGTGAAAGTTGTCACATAACCTTCACCACCTAACTGCCCTGTTGAAATCATATTTTTCTTCAGATCTGGAACATGCCTTACCTCCTTTAGTAGCCATTGGTTTCCATTCTGTTGTTTTACAAGAAATTTTCCCATTCCAACAATTTTATAGGGTTTATCATCACCCAAACGAACTTGTCCAAAATCTCCTTGAACATCATGAAAATATTTCTTATCAGGTGTGGCATGGAATGAAGCCCTTGAATCTACAACCCAAGAATCAGTAGCATTTTCGAAAGAAAGAATCAAAGCATATTGTAACACATCACTTGTCACATTTTCTTCATGATTGTTTTCTTGCTGTGTGTCTCCTTCTTTTCCCTTCCGAGATCTACAGTCTTTCTTTAGGTGTCCTTTCTTTCCACATTTCCATCATACTTTCCCCGTTATGGACTTGGATCTGCCTTTCCTTGATTTACTGCGATATCCAAAGCTCTTTCCTCTTTCCATTCTTCTTCCCCTATAGTCTACACTCAAAGCATTACCCGATGTCTCACCGGAGCTTTTCCGTCGCATTTCCTCACTAAGGATAGAAGCGACAACATCATCAAACTTTAAAGTACTAGATCTAGAGACAGAGTTACTAATGGCCATAACTAAACCATTCCAGCTTTTTGGCAATGAGCACAGAAATAACAGAGCTCTAACTTCATCATCAAAGTTTACCCCTACAGAACTTAACTGACTGGTAACTATATTAAAATCATTTAAATGGTTTGTAACAGATCCACCTTCCGACATCTTCATATTAAATAAACGTTTCATAAGAAATACCTTGTTTTAGGCTGAGGGTTTTTCATATAGTTTCGCCAACAAATTAATCAAACCCTCTGTTGTTGTTTCCTTCAAAATATTGAAGGATACCGATGCCGCGAGGCACAACCGTATTGTTTCGAGTGACTTTTTATCGAGAATCTCCCATTTTGCGTCTGTCATAGCTATCGACTTCTTTGTTTTTTCGCTCAATGGTAGGTATAGATATTTCTAATACATATAATCTTCCATCTGAATCTTCCATAGCGGGAAGTTTTGGCCGTTAAATTTCTTGACCCTAAATTTACCATCTTCTGCCATTGCTCCCACTCGAACCAGGAAACCCTTCTTTCTTGTGAGTTTATCAACCAAATATACCTTCGGCTCTAATACCAGTTGTTAGAAAATTAAAAATTACAGAGCAATGAAACACATAAAATATGCAAAAAACACAAGTACACAAAACACATAAAACCGGAGAGACACAGATATACGTGGTTCACCCAGTTTGGGCTATGTCCACCCTGATTAGCCAGTCCTTCCTTTCTATTATCTAGCAAAATTAAGAGACACAATCTACATCAGATCCACTGTAATATCCTATATTCTCTCTCATAGTCTCTCTCTCTGTTTCTCACTCCGAGAATACACATACCATACACAGTCGCAATACAATACCCTCATACAAGCAAGGGGGTGCCTTCTAGGGAAAAAAAACCTAAATTAAACATAACTTCTACCGTCAGATCATCCACCTAATGAGCGGCCCAGATGGAATAGAAATTACTATACTTTTACAAGGCAATTTTACATCTGTTTTTAGCTCCGGGGGCATTTCCCCCAAAAACCCCCGCTAGGGGGGGGCTCCATGAAGTTGCAGCCACCCCCCCTAGACCCCCTAGGTAGTGTTTAATTATGGGTGGCGTTGCCACCCCCATTAAGGTACAAGGGTCCAATGCTGTGATACAAAATAAACAAGATAATCAAGCTCCACACCCAACATATGAGTGTCTGTAGAAACATTATATTCACTATAATACATCTACATGCATAAATAAATTCAAACGTTTATCACCGATGTTGATTTCCACAGCATGTTGCAACAAAAAACAATTTTTTTTTTACAAATAAAGAAATTTATTTATTTATGATCTTATTTATTCTATTTTCTACACTAACCTACTCTAATTTGAAAAATAAAATATACTTACATGTAAGAGTAATTCCAATGGAACCATTTTCGAAATAAAGCCTCAAGTATGTAAATACCTAAATTTGGAAACTACATGTCAATAAATAATAGGGTATGAGAGACCAGATTCCCTTGAAAGGATGGTGTTAAGAATTGCCAGAGTATGGAATGTTGCTGCAAGAAAATGATGGAGTTAAACCAGTCTTCAATATAGCCTTTTCTCTCTTGATTTCCCACAGTTTTCATTTCTTGAAGTTCTTGAGTTTCTAATGTCTTATTGATCTCAACGGCTTGTTGATGTAGACTAGAAGAAACCTCGTTTTCTTCCATAACTTCTACATTTTTTTTAATTTGAAACCTTTCTAGTCTCAATATAAGTTTGTTATAATGGTGCATGTGAGATATAATTGGTGGGAAGGGTGGGTAAATTTTGTAGTTCAACACTGTAAGCATGATGTACCGGTTTATTACTATAAGGGTGTGGAATGGATTGAGCAGGAAATTGCATAGGTCATGGAGGATTTTGATGATGTAGCTAATCGGTTTGTGTGGATGATTTCGATAGGGAAGCAAGATGTTATTGAAGAGCTAGAAAAGAATATGGATGATATGTTTGTGCTACAATATATGGAAGAGTATTCATGTAATCATAAGATGAACCATGCCAAGCTTGTGGACAAGATTGGTGAGGGTTATATTGAGATTGACATGGTTGTCCTAACACAAACGTTTTCAAGTAAGAAAATGGAAATGAAGTGTTTCGAAACATACATGTAGGTCATGGTTTCCATGGTTATGAGCTTCTAGCTTCTTGATCTCTTGTATATGTTGTTTCATCTAAGTAAGAAAGAGCAATTATCCATGGGATGCTCCTTTGGGAATGAGGAAAACAAACTTCTTCAAATTCTGTATGATTCCTCTTAACCTGCAAAACATGCAATTGTGAATTTAGAGAGCTAATAAAATCAATTTTAAAATATTCAAATAAATCATTGATTTTAGCTCTTATATCTCTAGTTCTTGCAGCAAATTTGGAAAGGAAAGAAGAAATTTCTCTATAATTCTTACCAGCCTTGGAGATTCCTCTTGAATACCTTATGCATAAACCACAAAAATCATCATATAATAGCTGAAAAACATCACCTTTTCCTATCAGATTTAAGAGATCTAAAAATTCGTCTTTGATTCCTTTGAGTAGGAGTGTTTTCAAGACCTCTTTTTCCAAATGTTTATACCTTGATTTTTGAAGGTTGTATTTAAATCGCTCCACATAGTCCTCCAAGCTTTCATCTGCCCCCTATATCATACTGAAAATGTCTTCAATGGCCATGCAATAGTTTTGGTACTTCCTCAAGAATAAATTCCTCAATTTGTCCCATGTTTGAATGTAGTTCCCATCGAGGCTCATGAACCATCAGAGAGCTTATCCTTTTAGAGTAAAAGGAAACACCTTCAACCTTTGATCATTAGTATAACAATCATATCATATACAAAGTACTTAAAACTCAAATAAAAATGTATCCGGTCTTCATTTTCCAAACCATGAAATTTTGGTAGAATAGATGGGGGAATTATGTGCATTTGTTTCACTCCTCCTAGATCTCTGATAGGGAATTCAAAAGTAGCATTGTGTGCCATTTCTTCCCAAAATAGAAGATGTTATTCATGTGCTACTTTGAAGCTCCTTATTCAAATGTTATTTTCAATTGGTTAGTGGAATGGGTGGTGCTTACATCACCACTTAAGTGAAATGATAATATCTCTTCAAATTTCTACCTTTTTCTTCTTGTTCATTCATAAAAACCCCTATTCCTATTTAACCTTTATGCATTTGCTAAAAATCGGGCTGTTAAGCAAGCATTTTACTTGTTGGTTACGTAAGTTCTTACCTCTCGTTTTTAATACCCAGTTATTTTACAACAAGAAGATAAAAAGAAATTATGTTTAAACACTCTCCCCATAATGAGGTATGTATCTAGAACCATATATTAGTGTGGTAGTGCTATTTGATTTCCTTCCTCGACAACGACGCCAAAATTTTGGGCAAAATTAATTTCTTAATAAAAACGACTAATCTCCTAATTATTAATTATCAACCAAGGAACATATTTTTATTTCAAGGCAATCGGAAAAATATATGCATAGAAAATACCAATAGCTAACACTGGTTCTACATGATTATGTTCTAAACTATCAAGCTCATTCGAAAATAAATAAAATGCAAGACTTGATAAACAATACTAAATCTAAAAAACAGAAAGTAAATGACAGGAAAATAATTATGCTAATCACATGACTTGAATCAATACTAAATTAAATCACACATTTTTGAATTATTAATTTAACCTATCGCACCCAGCATAATTGAAATTTTAATCTAGAGCAGCAAATTAAATGAAATCTGGAAATTGCGAGAAATAACGAATCTGGAAAATGCAGCAAACAAAAAATTACTTTTAAAGAAAGAAATTTACTTTAAAGAACAACAATTGAAATTCAATAAACAAGCACACAAATAAACTCCTTTAGCTATTCAAGGAAACACCTCATCCAAGGTAGTGGTCCCAACTTCCCAAGACTCAGTTCTGCCCTAAGAAATAATTCAGATCAGATTACAAGTAACAGAAGCAGAAATCAATGGATAACTTCCTTCACTAAAATGTATGAGAGAAATAATTACATCAGAATGAAGCTCTTGGCTTTGTCTCAAGTTCAACAATTATTCATCTCGTATTCAACAATTGTTCGTTCATTCATCCAACAATTGTTCATTTGTTCCTCTTCTCTCTTTGATCTATGTTTTCATTTAAATACACAGAGAGAAAGGGGAAATTACAACTAACTTGATTAAAAAATGATTTACCATTACAATTGGAGATTTTATACAAAAAAATGTTGAGCAATATCAGATCTGAAATATCATTACTTAGCTAGAACAAGTTGAATCTGGTATTGCAATTGGAAGAATTTGGAAAACAACCACAACAACAAATATGAGAAAATCTCCTTCAGAGAACCTTCTGTTTCTCTCAATCCAAACCGAATTTTGGAAAAATGCTACTTGGAAAACTTAATTGGTCCGTTATTCACAAAACCCATGTCTTGGATTTTCGGGATTCATCTTCATTTGTCCGAAATAGCCAATGCAAAACCGTCACTTTTTATCCCAACGAATTTCTGAGTTGGAATAGTTGGAGACTGAATTTTCTAATATGGAAGAGATCTTGGAGGCTAAAAGCGTGAGTGATGTTATAATATATTATTAAATCATATTTGAAAAAAATCATGCATAATAATTATCAATTTATTATAAATAAAGGAGAAAAATTAGTATTTATCCATAAGAGCATAAATAATTATAAAATGGAATTATGTGATAAATTGTGATAAATTATGATGATTGACGTGATAAAGAATGATAGAAATGTATGAAATAGACGTTAAATAGATGTAATAATAATGAGATATTTGTGGCCCAACAAATGTAACAAGAAACACTATTTATACCCAAAAATTTCTGGAAATTCTTCTAAATTTTTTTATTCATCATCATAAAGATCAAGTACAAAATTTGTGGTGCTTCCAAGGACCAAAATGTGGAACCTCCATTCTTCTTTTGAAAAGTATTATATACAAAATTTCAAAATGGAAAGTTATAAAATTTTCAACTTCCTAAAATACTTTTATCTGATTATTACATTTGAAATACAAATTACACGTCTTCTAGGAAATAAAATAAAATAAAACATCACACATAAAACACTTTGTCATTTGGCAGTTCGAGACTCTGGAATGGAGGTAGTTTCTGCTTATGCTTCCTTTTATTGTCAAGACATCCATTCTTTGCACTTCCTCCATAATTATACATTTGAACTAGAGTAGTTAACAAGCTCGATGTTTGCCATCCTAAAATTAGTAATTCTGGAATACGTAGGATTTTCAACAAACATGGTATTCATCATCCAAAAAAATTGGAAGTCTTTATGCAAGTAGTTGACAAATCAATTTCTACACTGTATAAAAACGAAATTGTATGTCTTAAATGAGAAAGAAAATAGAAAAAATCCATTTTGTGTAGCAATTCCTCCCCCAAATTGGAGAGTTAGCATGCCCTCATGCTATACTAGAAGATAGATAGAGGTAGTTTCTACAATTTTTATGCTTGGTGTACAACAACATGGAATAAGGGAGGTGTGGGGCGATAAAAAGGTGTCTTTGTAACTCCTAATTACCTCACATTAATTGTCAACCCAGGGACGAATTTTTGTTTCAAGAGTGTACTCAGTCTGAGGCGGCTATTTACTCAAGAGTAATGTTTGTGAAGATGTAGTATAGAAATACAAATGCAGAAATAATAAATGCTTGAAAAGAAATCTAATTACAAATGACAGAAATGTAAAGACTACACTACAGCAACCTTGCTAGACATCGATTAGGGATGCAATAGTAATAACCCTTTCCCCTAGAAATCGATGTGAGATGACCAAATCTGGGGCCCTGGAATGATTAGCTCTGCCCTCTACAGTTTAGAGATCTCAAAGCAAGTGAAAACAACTCAAAGGAAATGAAATCTAAAACGCAAACTGGAAAGGAACAACAATCCAAAAGCAATGAACAGGAATTGAATAGCAGCGTAAAATAAACAGTGAATTCAATTCATAACCAAGCAAACTAGATTTCTACTCTTTAATCCTGTCGACAGCCACGCAACCATCAACTATCGTAATTCATAAACAAAAGGAATAACAACTGGAATTAGATACAGAAAAACAACATTTTATAACAATTGAATCATGAATCATGCTTCTTGTAAAGAATGGAATAACAATGACTCTGTATTTGATCCAATTAGCAATAACTCAATAAATAAACGAACTTCACACAACATAAATAAACCAATAGAAATACAAACAGCAGATCGCTCCACCAAGGCCGGGCCCTCAACCACCGGTGAAGCGTTGCTGTGCTTTACTCCAGCGCTTGAGAAATGGAACAACTGTGAACTCTTTTATTAATCAGGCATTAATAATGTTTACAAACAGCTCACACTCTCTTAACAAGCGCCGATGCACAATTCTGCAAATTACAATAAGAAAAATCTCTCCATCCCCAATCATCCCCATCTCTGATCTTTGTTTTCATTTAAATAGAGAGAGATCAGAGAGAAGTTACAATAAAGATAAGTACAACATGATTTACATTACAAAATTGGATTGCTTCTAACCATTTGATCAACAAGAACAAGGCGAATTTGGCTTTGCAGCTGAGATTTGGAGGACGGCCGCAACCACAGATCTGAGAAAATCGTGCTCAAAGAACCCTGCGTTTCTCTCAGTACAAGCCAAATTTGGGCAAACCGTTCTTTCCTAAAGTTAATTGGGTCCGTTCTGAACAAAACCCATGTTCCGGATTTTCCAGATTCGTCTTCATTTGCTCAGAATCTTAACCGCAAAACTGTCACTCCTTATTCCAGCGCATTTCTGAGTTGGCACTTTTAATGATCAAATCTTCAATCTGGAAATTATCTTGGAGGCTAAAAATGATGAATAATGTTACAACTGATTTATTAAAACTATCATTGATAAAATCATGCATAATCATCAATTTATTAGAAATAAAGGAAGATAAATAATATTCATCCATAAGAGCATAAATCATTTATAAAATGGATTTAAATAATAAATTATAATAAATGGCGTGATGAAGAATGGTAGAAATTGGTGGAATAAGCGTTCACAAGTGATAATAATAATGGCATATTAACGGCCCAACATACCCCCACACTCAATATGTTGCATGTCCTCATGCAACGAAAACCTGAATATATTGCATGTCTTCATGCAACCCCAAGACAAAACCCATGTGTTAACCAAGCAATAAAAATTTGAGAACAAATGAATGTTTCCTTAATTAATGAATATTCGATTTTAGCAATCTTGATGAAGGCATAACAATTTTTACATTGACATTCAACTATATGTATGAAGTTGCAGCAAAATATGATATAGATAACAGCAAACTTCATTAACCATTTTCTCAAAACTACAAACCAGCTTTTGTTGAAATTTGGCAAGTAAATTTATAATATATGAATGCCTTTATGATCCAAAAATCAGATCGTTTTGATGCACGGATCATGAGATATAAACAAAATGGCTGTAGGTGAAAGTGCATGATTTCCGAAATTTTATGAACCAATTTATCTTGAAATTATCTGGGTTTGTATTAATGATACGTCTGTGTTTTCCAGAAATCACAAGAATTGAGTTCATGGTTTTTTTAAAAATATTATGGAAATCAATTTCTGCATTGTGTAAAAATGAAATTGTATGCCTTAAATGAGAAAGAAAATAGAAAACATCCATCATGCGTAGCAATTCCTCCCCCTCTCTGAAAAATTAGCATGCCCTCATGCGATGCTAGAAAAAAATTGAGGTGGTTGCTACCAGCTGTTGAATTCTATGCTTGGTGTAAAACAACATGGAATAATGGAGGTGGTGAGAGTGAATAAGAATAGCAATGGATGATAAAGAAGATGAATAACATGGTCATAAGAAAGAAATGAATGAAAGGAACACTCCCCCATACTCGAATATGATATGCTGCTGAAAAAGGGAAAGTGGTAAAGATGTGGAATGAAGGATGATAAATAATGCTCAAAATGGATTTTTATGAAATTCTCCTAAATTCGTAATAAATCAGAAAATTATGTTATTTTACCTCAAGTTTTACCTCCAAAAATGTGGAATGACATATATGGACTGGCAGTTGTTGAAGCTGATGTAGGCAGAGTTGGTGCTGAAAGTGATACAAAAGGTGGAATCCAGGTAAGCACATCATGTCTGAAGAATTGTTCACGTTCGCGAGTTGCTCGAGCCTCTTCTGTTAGTGGCAATACTGTAGTCATGCTGTGAATAGAATTCTGCCCATACTTGTTGTTTTCCTGCAAACAAAGCACTATTTGGCATACAATGTTCTTGAATCCATAGTGTAAGCAATAGATAAGATGCATGCAAAAATTTCAATCAGAAAAACTTATGTATACATGCAATGCTAATATTTTGGCAAATCAACAAGTGATGGCAGAGTGCAGTAATCATATCGCATGCAATCCCATAATGCATACATTCCCCCCTCCAATTGGAAAAGGAATTCCATGACCATAAAGCATATGAGAGGTGTTGTGATGATGGCAAGGCAAGGGAATGACCAATATAGCAGTGAATAAAGCAGAGTACACATATCAATGATAGGATAGCGGGAGTTATGGTTATAATGAGAGCAGAGTGTGTAAAGATAGTTATGAATAAGAGATAGGACGCTTTGGATTGATGATAAGTTACGAAAAAGAGAAAAATGACAGCAATATGCCAAAAAGATGCTTTGCTGATGGTATTCTAGCTGAAAAATGATGTGATTGATTATAAAACAATTTCTCATGCATAAAGGTTCAAAATAGGGAAAAAAGTAAGGAAATAACTTCTCTGATAAAAAGAAAAAATAAGAAAAGGGTATTATAGTAATAATTGACGATAAGATATAACTTCAATACCATAAGCAGAGCCTCTGCTGCCAGCAGGCGTCCATAGCCTCGGCGGGGTTGCTTTTTAACCCATATGAGCCAGAATCCTCAATTTATAACTAGAGAGTTTCAGTGTTGTTCTTACAGAAGAGACCAGTGTGCTAGCGTGGTAACAAGATAACCACACTGCCATTCACTGGGATGTAGCAAAAGTGATCAGGCCGGCTCGTGATGAGACCTCCTGTTCCAAGGATAATTTGACTATCCAATGGCTCATAACCCTGGTGTGGTGGCCATAATGGGAATGTCACTTTCTTACAACCTTATGAACATGGTAGGCTGGCTCGTAATGAGACCCCCTATCCTCCATCTATGAACAAAATTTTGTTATTATTACACATTTTTATGATAAAAAGAGGGAGGCTCAGTACTCCTTAAGAGCAGGGATGGTGGAAGAAGTTGAACATGTCAATAGAAAAAAATATACCCATAATCTCATTTATTACAGACAGAGAAGATTATAATCCAGAAGGGTGGAACCAGCATGGTATTAAGATAATCAATCAACATCATGTTCAATAGAAAACAATGCAGTAAAGTAGTATATAAATAATTGTGTCCCTTTTGAAAATAATCTATCATCAAGGAGCTGGCCTGTTAAAGATCATAACGTGAATGATATTAACTCGCTTCAATAGAATCCATAATTCTTGTCCTCATAAAAGTAGTGTACTTCATGCCATGAAAAGGAATCAATAAAATGTGGTTGAGATGAACTAGGAATAATCCCACAAGAGGAAGGAAGGGTTGCTCCCAAAGTGTTGCTTCTTTGAAGGAACAGCAAAAACACTCAAAAAAAGTGTTGTTCCTTGTAGGGAACAACAAAGGAAATGCACACAAAAAAGAAAAAATACACACAAAAAAAGTGTGAAAATGCAAATGTCGTTCCTTTGGAAAAGGAACAGCAAAATGGACAGTCATACAATGCAAACATGCAAAAAAACAAATTAGCTGTTCACGGTATTGATGCTGAGGATGAGTTACACTTTGAATGAAGAAATACCTGAAACACAAAATATAAGAGAAATTAGAAAAAAAACAACAAAAACAGTATGTAAATAAATAAATTAAGTTACAACAGCTATGATGTTATGTCAAAAAAATGATTTATTCGAAAAATGTTTTGGCAGCAAAGACATGACATGAATCTTAAAATGGAAATCAATTCTTCATTTGTTCTATTATGAATCCGTTGGGTAATGAGTTGGATGAAATTCCTTTGTTTTATTAAAATTTGTTTCAAGAATCACTCGTCCATAAATTGACCTTCTTTATTTTCCCAAGACCTGCAAAAAACGAGTGTCTACCTGCGAGAAAACATTAAATCATAGAGAAAGAGAGGTGCGCGGGCTCCCCTAATCCAAGAATTATGCAAAAAAACTAACAAGTAGTTACTCTGTAAAACAAATCCACGGAGAAAATAACAAAGTAAAATTTATTTGTTACCTGCGGGAGAGCAGTGGCCAATCATGCTAACCTGCAATGTTTTAGTCACAACTTCTTTGTTTTTCGTCCAAATTGAGTGATTCCAAAGCCAAATGAGAGCTAATTCAAAGGTTAATCTCCAATAGCAACAGGTTTTAAAAATTCAATGATATGATATGTCAATTTTACTTAGAACAACCTGCATAACAGAGTCATTTTCGCTTACCCCATCTAGACCAACGATTGATATTTCAAGCATAGATTCTTCGTTTGATGTCGGATTCAAATGATTCAAATTGGAAATGAAAGTAGATTCATTTATTTATTTCCAATAGAAACAGGTTTTGAAGACAAGAAGAATTGATAGGTCAAATACTGTAAGGAACATCCGGAAAAACAGAGTTTTAAGGGTGCTGATTTACGATAGACAGTCAGTATTTTGATCATAACTTCCCCATACGATATCGAAAATGAGTGATTCCAATTGCATTGGAAACTAGATTCATAGGGGAATCTACCATAGAAACAGGTTTTAAAAATTCATTCATTTAGGCCTCCAAAAACTGACTGTCCCATCTCTGTTCTTGAGCTGCCCGCTAGACATCCGGTCAATGTTTTGGTTCTAACTTTTTCGTTTCAAATCCAAATTGACTGATTCAAATTGGGTTAGAAAGTAGACATCAAGGGATATCTAGGGTAGAAACAGGTTTTAAAAATATGGTCATTTAGGCCTCCAAAAACTGACTGTCCCAACTCTGTTCCTGAGCTGCCCGCTAGACATCCAGTCAATGTTTTGGTTCTAACTTTTTCGTTTCAAATCCAAATTGACTGATTCAAATTGGGTTAGAAAGTAGAAATCAAGGGCTACCTAGGGTAGAAACAAGTTTTAAAAATATTCACTTTTGGTCCCTCAAAACATGACTGTCCCGACTGTTTTTCCAGAAAGTTCATCAAGCCCGCAAGCCAAAAAAATGATATTCAAGCATTTTTTTCAAATTGGTGATAAAAAATGAATATGAGTGTTTGTAGAGCTATTATTTCCATTATAAGTCATCTACATACACAAATGAATTAAAAAAATTATCACCAATATTGATTTGCATAGCATGTTGCAACAAAAAAACAACTAGTTTTACATAAAAAACAAAATGCATTTATTTATTCCCTTATTTATTTTATGTTCTATACTAACCTATTTTGATTTGAAAAATGAATATGACTACGTATATGAGTACTTCCAGTGGAGCCATTTTCGAAATAAGGCTTCATGTATACACATACCCAAATTTGAAAAATGCATATTAGTGAAAATTAGGGTACGAGAAGCCAACTTCCCTTGAAAAAATGGTATCAAAAATTGTTGAAGCATAGAGTGATGATGCAAACAAATGATGGAGTGAAACCAATCTTCAATGTATCCGTTACTTTCTTGAATTCTCATATCCATCAGATCATGAAGTTCTTGAGCTTTTAAAATAGCTTGTTGATACATACTATAAGAAACCTCATTTTCTTTCATAGCTTCTACAATTTTTGAATTTGAAACATTATGAATCTCATTGTAAGTTTTCTCTAATGGCGCATGTGAGATAGAATGGGTGGGAAGGGTGGGTAAATTTGGCAGTTCAACACTGTAAGTATGTTGTACTGGTTTATTGCGGTGAGGGTGTGGAATTAGTTGAGCAGGAAATTGTATATGGAATGGAGCATTGTGATGATGTGGTTGGTTGGGTTGAGTGGATAAATTTGATATGCAAGCAGGATGTTGTGAAAGAGCTGGTGGAGAATATGGAGAATGTGCTTGTGCTACAAGATGAGGGAGAGTAGTCATGCGATCATAAGGTGAACCATGCCAAACTTGTAGATAAGATTGGTGGTTATATTGAAATTGACATGGCTGCCCTAGAACATGAGTATTCCATAATGGATTATGCAAGTAAGAGAATGGAGAAAAAGTGTTTTGAACCATACCTGTTGACCTTGTTGTAGCTTCCTTATCTCTTTGATATGCTACTTCCATCCTAGATAAGGAAGAGTGAGTATCTATGGGCTGCTCCTTTCGGTCATGAGGGAAAAACACTTCATCAAATTCTTCATTTTTATGAACCTGCAAAATGTCCAATTTTGAGCTTAGAGAGCTAATAAAATCAACTTTAAAATTTTCAAATAAATCATTGATTTCAGCTCTTATGTCTCCTATTCTTGTAGCAGATTTGGAAAAGAAAGAACAAACATCTCTAGAGTTCTTACCAGCCTTGGAGATTCCTCTTGAATACCTTATGCACAACTCACAAACATCATCATATGATAACTGAAAAACATCACCTTTTCCTATCAGATTTAAGAGTTCTAAAAATTCATCTTTGATTCCTTTAAGGAGGAGTGTTTTTAAGATCTCTTTTTCCAAATGCTTATGCTTTGATTTTTGAAGGTTATAATGAAATCGATCTACATAGTCCTCCAAACTTTCATCTTCCCCTTGTATCATACTGAAAATATCTTCATTGGATTTGCAATAGTCTTGGTACTTCTTGAAGAATATGTTCTTCATGTCCTCCCATGATTGGATGCAATTCCCACCTAGGCTCATGAACCATCGGAGAGCTGCTCCTTTTAGAGTAAGAGGAAACACTTTCAATCTTTGATCATTAGTACAATAATCATATCCTCTACAAAGTATTTCGAACTCGAATAAGAATGTATCTGGATCTTCATTTGCTAAACCATGAAAATTTGGTAAAGATGGGGGAATTATGTGCATTTGTGTCACTCCTCCTAGATCTTTGATAGGAAATTCAAAAGTAGAAACGTGAGCCATTTCTTACCATAGTATAAGATGTTCTTCATGTGTTTCTTTGAGGCTCCTTCTTCAAATGTTCCTGTCAATCGGTTAGTGAAATGGGTGGTGCTTACATCACCACTTGCATGAGATCATGTGATCCATTTTTTTAAAAATTTCTATCTTTTTCCTAATCATTCACACAAAAATTCAAACATCTATTTCTACCCAACAAAGCAACAACAAATCTGTTAGGAAAGCGGATAGTGGAGCAGGGCTTTTACATGCTCCGCACGTAGGTTCTTACCTTCCATTTTTAAGATCCAACTCTTCCCTAGCAGGCACTCATCAGATTCACACTACTCTTTAGAAATGGCTACACTCTCCCCGGCAACGGCGCCAAAATGTGGAGCGATAAAAAGGTGTCTTGGTAACTCCTAATTACCTCACATTAATTGTCAACCCAGGGACGACTTTTTGTTTCAAGAGTGTACTCAGTCTGAGGCGGCTATTTACTCAAGAGTAATGTTTGTGAAGATGTAGTATAGAAATACAAATGCAGAAATAATAAATGCTTGAAAATAAATCTGCTTGAAAAGAAATCTAATTACAAATGACAGAAATGTAAAGACTACACTACAGCAACCTTGCTAGACATCGATTAGGGATGCAGTAGTAATAACTCTTTCCCCTAGAAATCGATGTGAGATGACCAAATCTGGGGACCTGGAATGATTAGCTCTGCCCTCTACAGTTTATAGATCTCAAAGCAAGTGAAAACAACTCAAAGGAAATGAAATCTAAAACGCAAACTGGAAAGGAACAACAATCTAAAAGCAATGAACAGGAATTGAATAGCAGCGTAAAATAAACAGTGAATTCAATTCATAACCAAGAAAACTAAATTTCTACTCTTTAATCCTGTCGACAGCCACGCAACAATCAACTATCGTAATTCATAAACAAAAGGAATAACAACTGGAATTAGATACAGAAAAACAACATTTTATAACAATTGAATCATGAATCATGCTTTTTGTAAAGAATGGAATAACAATGACTCTGTATTTGATCCAATTAGCAACAACTCAATTCTTTAATTGTAATAAACGAACTTCACACAACAGAAATAAACTAATAGAAATACCAACAGCAGATCGCTCCACCAGGGCCGGGCCCTCAACCACCGGTGAAGCGTTGCTGTGCTTTACTCCAGCGCTTGAGAAATGGAACAACAGTGAACTCCTTTATTAATCAGGCATTAATAGTGTTTACAAACAGCTCACACTCTCTTAACAAGAGCCGATGCACAATTCTGCAAATTACAATAAGAAAAGTCTCTCCATCCCCAAAATCCCCTCCCTCTCTGATCTCTGTTCTGATTTAAATAAAGAGAGATCAGAGAGAAGTTACAATAGAGATAACTACAACATGATTTCTATTACAAAATTGGATTGCTTCTAACCATTTGATCAACAAGAACAAGGCGAATTTGGCTTTGCAGCTGAGATTTGGAGGACGGCCGCAACCACAGATCTGAGAAAAGCGTGCTCAAAGAACCCTGCGAATCTCTCAACACAGGCCGAATTTGGGCAAACCGTTCTTTACTAAAGTTAATTGGGTCCGTTCCGAACAAAACCCATGTTCCGGATTTTCCAGATTCGTCTTCATTTGCTCAGAATCTCAACCGCAAAACTGTCACTCCTTATTCCAGCGCATTTCTGAGTTGGCACTTTTAATGATCAAATCTTCAATCTGGAAATTACTTTGGAGGCTAAAAATGATGAATAATGTTATAACCAACTTATTAAAACCATCATTGATAAAATAATTCATAATCATCAATTTATTAGAAATAAAGGAAGATAAATAATATTCATCCATAAGAGCATAAATCATTTATAAAATGGATTTAAATAATAAATTATAATAAATGGCGTGATGAAGAATGGTAGAAATGGGTGGAATAAGCATTCACAAGTGATAATAATAATGACATATTAGCATTATGAGGGAGCTGTTCTTGGGATTCGAGATGAAGGACCTAGGGCTGATGCACTATTTCCAAGGCCTAGAGGTCTGGCAGAGACCTGGCAAGATTTTCCTTTCTCGAGGAAAATACATTGTGAAGCTTCTGGAAAGATTTGGGATGGTGGACTGTAAGTCCGTGTCGACATCGATGGAACTCAACTTTAAGAAGTTGAGTGGCAGCGCTGCGGGGCCTATCTTGGCCAATCCTACTGAGTATCGTCAACTCATAGGAGCTTTGATGTTCTTAGTGAACACCCGACCGGATATATGTTTTGCAGTGAACACTTTGAGTCAACAGATGGTTGAGCCTCATCATTTTCACTAGGTTGGTGCCAAGAATCTTCTGAGATATCTTCGGGGCACGATAAACCATGGGCTGAAGCCTGAGATACACTGTCGGGAGTGTGACACTCCGTGGATATACTGATGCCGATTGGGCTGGCAGTGTGGTGGATCGTAAGAGCACATCGGGATGCTGCTTCAATCTTGGTTCTGCTTCGATCTCATGGATGAGCAGGAAGCAGAAGTCGGTGGCTTTGAGCACCGCGGAGGCCGAATACATTGCTGCTAGTATGGCCTGTTGTGAAGCAGTTTGGTTACGGAAGCTCTTTAGTGAGCTGTTTGGACATGTGCTAGATACCACTGTGATACTCTGTGATAAACAGAGTGGGATTCGTATGACTGAGAATCCTGTGTTCCACGACCGATCCAAGCATATTGATATCAGGTACCACTTTATCCGGGATATGGTACAGCGAGGCGCCATAAGGCTCGATCATATAGGAACTGATGAGCAGGTCGTGGATATTCTCACTAAGCCCCTGGGGAAGGTCAAGTTCCTAACCTTCCGTGAGAGTCTTGGTATCGTGGAACGACCGTATGATGTGGGTCCTGTTGGACGATGAGCTCTGGGAGCTCTGGGGGGCTTTGGGGATAGCTTCTCGGAGCTATAAGCACTCATAATGCTTCTGCCCCACCCTTGTGATTATTGAGCTGGTTCGCCTCTCATTTATCTGTGCCCCGTATGAATCCTACCCATTGAGTTCAGGGCTCATGGGAAGTACCTCTCATTTGGCCAATGAGGTGGGAAAAGCTAGAGACTATTAGCAAAGACTGATGGACGCATCAAAGATTGCCGTACTCTCTATCTAGGATGGCACGGTCCAACCACTTGATCTGGGATCAAGTTTAGTGAGGTCTGGGACCTCTGCCTGACTTCGGGTTAGATGAACCAACTTTGGGTTGGTTGGATACTCTTTATGAGTTTGATAGAGGTTTCGAACCTCTGGACTGATTATGTCAGTCGGGGGATGATGTCTTTGTGACTGACCCACTTCTGTTCTGAAATAAAGAGGCCAACAAAGCAAGTTACGGCGGGATGATGCACGATGTTTGATTGCACTGATGGATGGAGTTCTCCCTAGTTGAGAGGGAGTGTTAAATTTGGACAACTAGGTCCAAACTCCATGTTATGATGCTCAGATTAAGAGGCTAATATTTTTTGTTGGATTCCTCTTTCGGAGAGGTGTAAAATCCATATATAATATGTCTTAATCCGATGAGCAGAACATTTATTTTGAATTTATTATTCATAATAAATTATATGTGCAGGTCGGCCTTAAGGTTTCACACCCCCAGCAGATGCGTCACACGCCCCAATGATGGATATAAATACAGGCAAAGTTGGAGAGCATTTCACAACAGCTCAACTCACATCTTCTTCTCTCATCTAATTTAGTACGAGCTCCTTGGAGGACGAGTTCAGCCCACACGTGTGAAGGAGAAGAAGGACAAATCTGTACGGCTGAGCTGAAGGACGAATTTCTGCAGTTAGGGTTTTGCAGAAAGTTTGACCAGCGTTGACTTTGGTCAACGCATGGTCCGAATGGGCTGAAATTTGGTGAGAAGTTCGATTTTGGAAGGCTGTACTGTTTGGCACAGAAATCGAGGTCAAAGGGTTGACCAATCTGCTGCTGCGTTGACTTTTAGCTTGCTGCCCTGCGTTGACTTTTCTGGACAGCGTTGACTTTTTGGAGTTGACTTGGGTTGACTCGTTTGCTGATTGGAGGACTGTTGTGACACATTCTGGGTTGGTTGACCAAGGAGACTTTGCTGGTTGAAGCATCCTGTTGACCGCCGTAACGCACCACCACATTTTTCCTGTTTCTGATTTGTCTTCTATAAGATCCACTTATATGTTCTATCTGCATTTTACTTAACTATTTGTATGATTGCTGTGAGAAAAGTAAAGTTGCTCAAAGCATAGAACATCTACTAAAAATTCTGAGAATTCTTAGTATAGATTCTATTCTTTGATCCTAATGTTTTTATCCTTTTTCTTTCATTTCTTCTTTTCTCTCACAAGATGTTAAACTTTGTATCTTTCTTTGCTCCAACCTTTGGATTAGATTCACATCGGGTTCACCACTGACCCTTTGGCCTTTTTATTGATTCTTTTATGCTAGATGTATTCTTGCCATAATCCTTTTGATCCTGAGGACCTGTTTCATGCTTCCCTTGCTGGCTGATCTCCCCCTGGAATGATATTCTCGTTTCTGTTCTCCCCCTGAAACTGTGCTTTCTCTTCATATCAGAGAGTAGCATCTACAGATACTACCCCTAGTCTATTTCTCAAATATTCAAATGGTTCTCTAGCAAGCGGTTTGGTAAATATATCTGTTGTCTGCTCTTTTGTTGGTACATACTCCAGTTTTACTATCTTCTGAGCCACTTGTTCTCGGAGAAAATGATACTTGATTGGGATATGTTTAGTTTTTGAGTGAAGCACAAGATTTTTAGATATACTTATAGCACTTGTATTATCACATTTTATTGAGATAGGTTCATCAATGCTTACCTTCATGTCTTGGAGGGTTTGCTTCATCCACATGACTTGTGTACAACATGCTGCTGCTGCTATGTATTCTGCTTCTGCTGTAGATAGAGAAATAGATGTTTGTTTCTTGCTTAGCCATGCCACCAGACTTTCTCCTAGATAGAATGCACCTCCACTTGTGCTTTTCCTGTCATCCACACAACTAGCCCAATCTGCATCTGTGTATGCTGTCAAAGTGAAGCTTTTTCCTTTTGGATACCAAGCCCAAACTGTACTATTCCTTGTAGATATCTAAATGTTCTTTTGACTGCTAGAAGATGATTTTGCTTTGGTGCTGCTTGATATCTAGCCACAAGTCCTACAGCTAGCATGATGTCTGGTCTTGATGCTGTCAGATACAACAAACTTCCTATTGTTAGTATGAATCCTTTGTCAAAGTGTACGAAAAAGGACCACTTTAGCTACGCATAACTAATAGCCCTAACAACAAAAGTGGCTACCAATATCTTCAGATCTGCGGTTAGTTAGACAAGAAAAGAGCTGCAAAATACCAGATCTATGCATGGAAAGACATTAAGCAGTAAAAACAAGGGTTTGCTCCATATACCAATAGACAAGACAAGAACAATTTTTGAAATAATTTTTATATTAATTGGGCACCTAGGAGGAAAACAAGAAGGCGTATCCAATTCTCCTCAGTGGGATGGGTTCTTGGAAGTCCTCAGCACTTCAGATCTAAGGTTTCTCTCTCTTGTTGGTGTAGAAAACCCACACAAAGAATGGAACTCAAAGGGAGCTCACACAGCAAATGGTAGAAAAGAGTGACCAAGTGTATAGATCCAGAGTGATCTAATAGGCAACAAAAGGTGAAGAATGGTAGGAAAACCCTCCTATTTATAACAAAATATTGGGTCATTCTAGATCTTGGTGTATGATTAAAATAATGTTAACCAAATCTAGATCCACCTTTTATGGAATATTTTATTATATTTGTTGGAGGGAAAAAGTATTTGACTTGGGTCAAATCCCTTTATTTGTAAAAAATAAATAAATAAATGATTTATTTATCTTTTTAAGGAAATGGTTGAAAGATAATCAAATAAATAATGATTTATTTAATTATTTAAGGAAGTGGTTGAAAGATAATTAAATAAATAATGATTTATTTAATTATTTGTGGGTGATTTGATCATATTTAACGAGGAATATTATCTAAATAAGATTTAAATAATTATTCCTAGAAAATAATAAGATAAATAAAGGTTTATCTAATTAATTTCTTTGTTTTTGGGTTAAACATGATTGGGAATAATAATTAAATTATGGTTTAATTAATTATTCTATGAGGAAAATCAAACAAATATAGGTTTGTTTAATATTTCCTTTTGGGGTTTCCCGTTTGGACCATAAACAACCTAATAAATGTGGTTTATTAAGTTATTTTAACATAGTGAAGGCAATTTTAATTAGGGTAAAATTGGTCTTACATGGTGTAATTGGGTCCATCTAACGATAATAGGTTAGATGACCAAAAACAGGAATACATATCATGGATCTGTAGAGTTTTGGATCTATATCAGCAGATCCATCATCAGCACACATGTTGCATCCCATGATCATGGGAGTTGACACAGGTTTGTAGTCTTCCATTTTGAACTTTTTCAACATTTCTTATGAGTATTTTTCCTGTGAGATGAATGTACCTGTGTTCTTTTGCTGAATTTGAAGTCCTAAGTAGAAACTGAGCTCTCCAATCATAGACATCTCAAACTCTATTTTCATCTCATCAGCAAACCCTTTTGCTAGTTCTTCTCTATTGCTTCCAAACATAATGTCATCAACATATACTACAACAATCAGGAGTTCATTTTCATGGGCTTTTATATATAGATTGTTGTCTACTCCACCTCTCTTAAAGCCTTGTTTTTGAAAATATTTATCCAGTCTTGAGTACCAAGCACGAGGAGCCTATTTCAGTCCATATAGAGCCTTCTTCAGTCTACACACATAGTCTTATTTGTTTGTTAAAGAGAAACCTTCTGGTTGTTCCATGTAGAATTCTTCTTCTAGATATCCATTCAGAAAAGCAGATTTTACATCCACTTGATATGCCTTGAAGTCTTGGTAGCATGCGAAGGCTAGAAAAATTTTGATGGCTTCCATTCTGGCTACAGGGTCAAATTTTCATCATAATCAATTCCTTTGATTTGTGAATATCCTTTGCAGACAAGTCTGGCTTTATTCCTGATTACTTGTCCTTCCTCATTCATTTTATTTTTGAATACCCATTTTGAGCCTATGACATTTTTCCCAGTGGGTCTAGGAACTAGTTCCCAGGTATTGTTTTTCTCAATTTGGTCTAATTCTTCATTCATGGCATTCACCCAATATTTGTCCTTGCTGGCTTCTTCAAATCTCTTTGGCTCTATTTGTGATAACATCGTTATGTATACCTCTTCTGTCTGTTCAGTGAGTTGCCTTCTTGTTTGGACCCCTGCTTTCTTATCTCCAATGATCTGGTCTTCAGGATGATTCTTCTGAGTGTATCTTGAGGGGGCTTTCAAGCTCAGCTCTGCATCTTCTGTTGTCTTACTTGTTTCATCATCATTTTGGTTTTCTTCTTCATGGTTGTCTAATGGACTGCAGCAGTCTGTATCTCTTGTATTGTTTGGAAGTTCTTCATCAAATCTCACATCAATACTTTCTACTATTTTTCGAAGAGTCTTGTTGTAGCACCTGTACCCTTTACTTTTGGAAGCATATCCTAGAAAAATCCCTTCATCTTCTCTTGCATCAAATTTCCCAAGATTTTCATCATTATTCTTTATATAAAACTTGCTTCCAAAAATTCTAAAATGTTTGATTGAAGCTGGCTTTCCATGCCATAGTTCATAGGGAGTCTTGTCACTGCTTCGCCTTAAGTGGGTTTACACATTGCACCGTGTACCGTTTCCGCCGTAAGGTTTATGGAATGTTACTCTCTCGTATCATGGCTCTAGAATTCGTTGAATCGTATCTATTTTTCTCTACTCCATTCTGCTGAGGTGTCCCCGCAATAGTAAATTGTTGTTTTATGCCATGTTCATTGCATAGGTCTGCAAAGTCATAATCAGTGAATTCACCTCCTCTGTCTGATCTGATGCATTTCAGCTTGCATCCTGTCTGATTTTCTGCTAAGGCTTTGAATATTTTGAATTTTTCCAGAGCTTCCGATTTATTCTTGAGAAATGCAACCCATGTCATTCTGGAGAAATCATCTATTATCAGCATGAAGTAGGATTCTCCACTTGGTGTTTTAGTTCTTGCAAGTCCACAAAAATCCATGTGCACAAGCTGGAGTGGTATTCTTGTTGATAACTCATGTATGGCCTTAAAGGATGTGCGAGTCTGTTTACCCAATTCACAATATTTGCATATGGTATTAGAAGGCCTTTTTATTTATGGCATGTCTCTGACAGCTTTCTTCTTGCTTAGTCTGATGATATGATCGAAGCTGAGAAGTCCCAATATCCTATGCCATAACCATGACTCCTCAAGTTTACTAAGATGGCATGCTTCAGCTTCCTCTTTCACGATGTAAAAATTGCTCTCTGTTCGAACACCTTTGACCAGGGTCTTACCTATGGTGCTTGATCTGACTTCACAGTCTTGTGCTCTGAAAAGAACTTCACAGCCTTTATCACACATTCGACTAACACTTAGCAAATTTGCTTTCAGCCCATCTACAAATATTACATCTTGGGCCTTACCTCTGCCATTATCTAAGCTGACTGAGCCCTTTCCCTTGATTTTTCTTGATTTATCATTGCCAAAAGTAACATTACCAGTTTTCTTTTCATCAAAAGTTATAAATTTTCTCATGTCTCCAGTCATATGCTTTGAGCATCCACTGTCCAGATACCATTGGCTCTTCAGATCTTGAGCAGTTAGAGCCAGGTCACACTTATTCTCCTTCTTTTTCCACTGGAGGCATCCTTTTGATTGGTATCTTTTGTGAGATGATGAATCACATCCTTTCAGGGGAAATTTGGAAGACATATGTCCGACTTGATTGCATATACAACATTTGATCATAGTTTTTGAAGAATTGTGAGTATGAACAAAATTTCTCTAATTCATAAACCTCCTTGAGGTGTTGAGCATTAATCTTTGTCCATACTTTCTACATTCAATAATTTTATGGCCAGATTCCTTACAATAAAAACAATAACCATAGAAATTATTTGCATACCTGATGTAAGGTTGTTTTCTCCATTTGTTTGTTTGAGACAGTCTCTTCACTGTTTGCATCTTTTGTTGGTTTAAATTACTCCTCCTTGCATGAAAGTATGCAGCAATGTGTCCCAGCTTGTGGCAGATATAACAGGTGGCATTTTTCATAGGAGGGAAGAATCTCTGTTGATGGCTTCCAGATTTTACATACTCAGGGGTATATGAATCTTTTTCTGTTGTCTAAGTATTTCTTTCATTATTTGTTATTAGAGGATTTTTATGGGTTCTGTATCCCTCATTACAATTTTCTTCTTTTGTAGGAATTATTTGAGCTGCTTCATCATCCTTCTTTTCTTTTACAAAAATAATTTCTCTGTTTTACTTTTCTTTGCTTTTACTTGATTCTCCTTCATAGCCTATTCTAGTTTTTATCATAGGATATCTTTGAGCAACCAGAATTTCATTCAACTTACTAGAGCTTTTTGTTTGAGAAGAATTTATAACCACTTTCCTTTGAGCATTTTCTAATTTCTTCCTGAGACATACTACTTCTTCTTCCAACTTCTCTTGTTCTTGAGTTTTCTCGTTGATTTGCTTAAGTAACATGTCCTCTATCTTCTTGGCTTCTTCAAGATCTATCTTTAGATACATAAGGACTTCTGAATTCTTTTCTTCTCGTACATACTTGAGGAGAATGTCCTTTTTTTTTCTGCATTTAAGCTTGAATCTATGAATCTCTTCCAGAGCACTTCTTAGCTCCCCCTTGAGGTCGACTTCACCTTCTTCTTCTTCATCTTCTAGCAGGAGACCTTCAAGTTATTCTATGGCCATCAATAAGAATTAAAAGATTCCTTCTTCACTTGAAGGTTCATCTGAGTATTCAGATGCACTGTTGTCTTGTTGAGCATAGAAGGACTTTCTGCTGAACTTCTTTCCTTTCTGCCAGTTTTTTGATGCATTTTTCTCTGTTTCTTGATCCCGATTCCTTACATTCTTGTGAGGACACTTAGCAGCATAGTGTCCCACTCTTCCACAGTTAAAGCATTTGAAAGCAAGTTTACCTTTGTATTTACCTAAGCCTCTATCCAATTTCTTGCCAAAATTTGCCTCTTCTTCATCCGAGCAAGAGAATATGTCTTCCTCTTCTTCTTTCTTCTTTTCTATTTTGAAGCCTGCCTCCCTCGTACTTGGCTTCTTCTATGGGAGCCTCATCTTGTATGCTGTTAAATTTCCAAGTAGCTGGTTCATGGTCAAGGTCTCCCAATCAGCTGTTTCTTCTATTGCAGACACGTTGGGATTAAACTTGGATGGAAGAGATCTTAGAATATTTTGCACAATTATACTTTCTGGCATGGTTTTTCCAAGAGATTTCATATTGTTAAAAATTTCTGCAACTTTTAGGAAGAAACTGTCAATTTCTTCATCATCATTCATTTTTAAGTTCTCAAATTGGGCTCTATATACTTGAAGTTTGGCAGTCTTTATTTTCTTGTCTCCTTCATGGATGTTCTCCAGAGTATCCCACATCTCTTTGGCAGTGTCTTTGTGCATTACTTTGATAAACTCTGCTTCACACAATCCATTCAATATAGCATTCATGGCTTTTGCTTTAGCTAGAAAATCTTGTTTGGATTCTTTCTCTGAGCCAGTTGCCTTTGGGGCATATCCTAATTCCACAGCACCCCAAAATTCTATTCCTAAAGACATTATGTATGTCCTCATCTTGATTTTTCCAGAAGGCATAATTTGCACCTGTAAAGAAAGGGGCTTTATTGGTTGAGCATCCTTCTTTACTAGCCATCCTGAGAACCTAGAATCTCCTTTCATTTTTTAAACTTGTACAAAGGAACCCGCTTCGATACCAATTTTTTAATTCTTAGTTGAACTGACAGGGGGGGGGTGAATTAGTTCAATACATACATGAGCTTTTTAAATTTTCATCAGCTTATTTACAGCTTACTTTTGTATTCAACCTTAGTATATGAACAGTCTTAATATGTTGCAACAAGAATTAAATTAATGTAACATTAAACTTATTATGAGAGCAGTAAACGTTAAGCAGATTTGATAAATCATCTTAGCACACAGGTAACACAGATAGAGATAGTAGATATAAGTGGAAACCCATAAAGGGAGAAAACCACATCTTATTATTGTTGTGATGCAAAGGCAAGATCCAACTCCCTCTCACCACTTTTTTTCTATAGGCACCAACCTACAGGAGGCTCCAACCTCAATTTTGCAAGCTACAACTTGCAAGGAAGCTCCAACTCCCTTCAATTCTTCTACAGGCACCAACCTACGGGAGGCTCCAACCTCAGTCAGCTACAACTGAAAGCTATCAAGCTTCAACCTGATAGGGAAGCTCCAACTTCCTCAATTTATCACAAGAAGTGTTTGTTGATTTACCTCAGATATCAGCTCTGTTGTGTAGCATTTATTTCTTCTCCTCTCTTCCTTATCTTCTCTGCCACAATCTTCTATACTTTTCATTCTCTATTCTTACTCTCTCTAACCTCTCTCTTCATATCAAGAAGATATTATTTATAAAGATTTCTTGATGACTGTTTGTTTTCCTTTAGGAATTCGAAATGGATGGTCATACTTCTTGGTCTTCTGCCTTCTCATTTCTTTTTCAGTTCACTCATAAAAATGTAATTGTAGGTTCTTATTTTAATATTACAGTGGGATTTTTTTTTCTTTCGGAGACTTGGCAATGCATCACAAAAAATTAAAAAATCAATTACAATATTTACATTCACATATAATGAAAACTTCAGCTCACTCATTCAGCCTCTTGGTTCACTGCGCTTGTCTTTTTTGTGACTGTGTTTGGCTTTTTTGTGACTGTATTTGGCTTTTCTGTGACTGTGTTTGGCCCTTTCGGTTCTGATAGATTTCCTGCTTACTGTCGCAGTGTAACTGCCATACCTATGTAACTTCCCTTTTCATACATCACAATTTAACTCTCCACACGATAAGAATTGATTTTAACATATAGACTGTCATTTTATATAACATATGTAACTTCCGGCAACATACTGCTGAGAGATACTTTTAATACATAAAATTCCCTTATGGGCCCACTCGCCGATCTTTCCGATGTGATGTATCACTCCTTGACCTCTTCCGATTGTGATTAATCGCAATCACAATTTCCATTTGAATGTACCGATGTCAATGCTCCGATGCTCTGATTCCGATTATTCATTGTTATGACGAAACTTCAAACATATATCAGTCATGTTTTATAAACCCATCGGGTCTGGTCTTTCATTGCAATCGCAAATTTTTTCTAACATGTTCCACTTGCGAACTTTCTCCGATGCGATTGGGTGAGGGTCCCACCATATAGAACTTTGTTTGTTTTATAACCAAGTGTTAAGACCTTTGGTCCCTTGTCCACAAAGCACTCCATATAAATATATATAAATATAAATATATATATATATATATATATATATATAAGCTTATGCTTCCTCTTTAATTTAACCTTTAGCTGGGGTAATGATTCTCGGAATTTTCTGTAGAGGGGTCCCACCATATGGTACATTGTGTATTGTGTGTTGCACATATACATATACTTTTCTCTTTCTCCGATGTGATTAATCACTGTTTACCTTGAAATGCCGGTGCGATTAGGCTGGAACTCAAACCTATCAAGTCACAGTTTTTAAGCCCATCGGGTCCAAGCTTCAATCGTAATTGCAACTTTTAGTTGCATGTGATCCACTGCTCCTCTTTAACTCTAATGCGATTGACCACTGTTCACCGAAACTCAAAAAATATATGAGTCATAGTTTATATGCCCATCGGGTCCGGATCTCAATCGCAATCGAAAATTTCTGTTATGATGTTCTGATGCTCCAATTTAACTCGGATGCGATTGACCACTATTCACTGGAATTCAAAACATATATGAGTCATATTTTATATGCCCATCGGGTCCGGATCTCAATCGCAATCACAACTTTCTGTTGTGATGTTCCGCTTCCTTTATGTTCTCCGATGTTATTCATAAGGGTCCCACGTTATATTACTTCGTTTCTTTCGATGATAAAGTGCTCCACTTATATCAATTAATATATATGCTTTGGACCTTTAGTCGTTTAATCTTGCGCAATATATGTAACGTGCTGCATATATATAAGCTTCCGCTTCCGCCTGGGTTGCGATTCCCGGAATAAGGTTTATATATATATACTTTGCCGCTTGGGTTAATATTCCTGGAATTGAGTTTATGTATCCTCCAGCTGGGTAATGATTCTCGGAATAATGACTCTACCTCTGCCTTTACCTTTTTGCAATAAAGGCTCTGCCTCTGCCTCTGCCTTTGCCTTTCGTTGTGTCTCTTTCTCTATCTTTGTCGTTGCTTCCTTTCTGCTATTTGACTGTTATATTTCGAAATTCTCTTCTGCCTATCTCCTTTTCTTCCTTTGTTCGCCTCTTTGCTGCCTTTGCTACTTGTTTGCTACCTCTACCTCTCTGCTACTTTGCTTCTCTCTTTGTTTCATCTGCTCCTTGACTGATGCTACTCCTTAATTCTCCTTTTGTTGCCTCTGCTTCTTTAAATGACCCTGTCTCTTCTGCTTGACCCTCTCTACATCTTGCTGCTATGCTGCTTTCTTTACCCTGTTGCTGCCTCAGCCATCTCCTTTTCCATTAATGACAACATTTCCAACAGTCTCCCCCTTTGGCATTGATGGCAATACACTTCCTCTGTTTTCCTGTTAGGATCCTTTCTCCTGTTGCTTGCTCTTCCTCCCCCTTTGACATCAATGGCAAGGGGTTTGAATTCTTAGTGTAGATTCTATCCTTTGATCCTATGTTTTTATCCTTTTTCAACATTTTGTGCTTTTCTCTCTCTAAGATATTCTGGCTTTGTACGCTGCTGCTCCAACCTTTGGATTAGATTCATGTTGGGTTCACCACTGACCCTTTAGTCTTTTTATTGATTCTTTTATGTTGGATGTATTCTTTCCATAATCCTTTTGATCCTGAGGACCTGTTTCATGCTTCCCTTGCTGGCTGATCTCCCCTTGGAATGATATTTTTATTTCTGTTCTCCACCTGAAACTATGTTTTTTCTTCATATCAGAGAGTAGCATCTACAGATACTACCCCTAGCCTATCTCTCAAATATTCAAATGGTTCTCTAGCAAGCGGTTTGGTAAATATATCTTTTGTCTGTTCTTTTGTTGGTACATACTCCAGTTTTACTATCTTTTGAGATACTTGTTCTCGGAGAAAATGATACTTGATTGGGATATGTTTAGTTTTTTAGTGAAGCACAGGATTTTTAGATATACTTATAGCACTTGTATTATCACATCTGATTGAGATAGGTTCATCAATTCTTACCTTCATGTCTTGGAGGGTTTGGTTCATCCACATGACTCGTGTACAACATGCTACTACTGCTATATACTATGCTTCTGCTGTATACAGAGAGATAGATATTTGCTTATTGCTTAACCATGCCACTAGACTTTCTCCTAGTTAGAAAGCACCTCCACTTGTGCTTTTCCTGTCATCCACACAACTGGCCCAATATGCATCTGTGTATGTTGTCAAAGTGAAGCTTTTTCCTTTAGGATACCAAAGTCGATACTGTGTTGTTCCTTGTAGATATCTGAATATTCCTTTGACAGCAAGAAGGTGATTTTGTTTAGGTGCTGCTTGATATCTAGCTACTAGTCCTATAGCTAGCATGATGTCTGGTCTTGACGTTGTTAGATACAACAGACTTCCTATCATGGATCTGTAGAGTTTTTTATCTATATCAACATTTCCATCATCAACACATAGCTTGCACCCTGTGATCATGGGAGTTGACACAGGTTTGCAGTCCTCCATTTTGAACTTTTTCAACATTTCTTTTAAGTATTTTTTCTTGTGAGATGAATATACATGTGTTCTTTTGCTGAATTTGAAGTCCTAAGTAGAAACTGATCTCTCCAATCGTAGACATCTCAAACTCTATTTTCATCTCATCAGCAAACCCTTTTGCTAGTTCTTCTCTATTGCTTCCAAACATAATGTCATCAACATATACTACAACAATTATGAGTTCATTTTCATGGGCTTTTATATATATATTTTTGTCTACTCCTCCTCTCTTAAAGCCTTGTTTTTGCAAATATTTATCCAGTCTTGAGTAGCAAGCACGAGGAGCCTATTTTAGTCCATATAGAGCCTTCTTCAGTCTGCACACATAGTCTTCATTGTCTGTTAAAGAGAAACCTTCCATTTGTTCCATGTAGACTTCTTCTTCTAGATCTCCATTTAGAAAAGCAGATTTTACATCCATTTGATATACCTTGAAGTCTTGGTAGCATGCGAAGGCCAGAAACATTATGATGGCTTCCATTCTAGCTACAGGGGAAAATGTTCCATCGTAATCAAGTCCTTCAATTTTTGATTATCCTTTGCAGACAAGTCTAGCTTTATTCTTGATTACCTGTCCTTCCTCATTCATTTTATTTTTGAATACCCATTTTGAGCCTATGACATTTTTCCCAGTGGGTCTAGGAACTAGTTCCCAGGTATTGTTTTTCTCAATTTGTTCTAATTCTTCATTCATGGAATTCACCCAATATTTGTCCTTCCTAGCTTCTTCAAATCTCTTTGGCTCTATTTGTGA
This sequence comes from Pinus albicaulis, assembly GCA_034641835.2. NCBI lineage: Eukaryota > Viridiplantae > Streptophyta > Pinopsida > Pinales > Pinaceae > Pinus > Pinus albicaulis. The sequence continues at coordinate 401 of JAXQQM020070806.1, read as the reverse complement.
TAACATGGCTATGTATACCTCTTCTATCTATTCATTGAGCTCCCTTCTTGTTTGGACCCTTGCTTTCTTGTCTCCAATGATCTAGTCTTCAGGATGATTCTTCTGAGTGTATCTTGAGGGGGCTTTCGAGCTCATCTCTGCATCTTCTATTGTCTTGCTTTTTTCATCATCTTTTTTGTTTTCTTTTTCATGGTTGTCTGATGGACTGCAGCAGTCTGTATCTCTTGTATTTTTTGGAAGTTCTTCATCAAATCTCACATCAATACTTTCTACTATTTTTTGAAGAGTCTTGTTGTAGCACCTGTACCCTTTACTTTTGGAAGCATATCCTAGAAAAATCCCTTCATCTGCTCTTGCATCAAATTTCCCAAGATTTTCATCATTATTATTTATATAACACT
>JAXQQM020088566.1:0-32417 GCA_034641835.2 Pinus albicaulis | reverse complement strand
ATGCAAGCAAGGAAGCAATTTGGTTGCAGAGATTGTGTTCAAGTATGGGGTTGGTACAACAAGCTATAAGGATAGACTGTGATAGCCAAAGTGCAATTTTCTTAGCTAAGAACCCTGCTTACCATTCAAAGACAAAGCACATTGATGTTCAATATCACTTTGTTAGAGATATGGTTGAGGCTAAAAGGGTGTTGTTGGTAAAGGTGGACACTTTGAAGAATGTTGCAGATGCATTGACGAAGTCTGTGAGCACTCAAAATTTCTCTTGGTGTAGAGAAACAATGGGTGTTGAAGAATTGGCCCAATGACTAAGCTCTCTTGTGGCCCCCTGTGGAAAGAAAACAACAAGTGGGAGAATGTTGGGTATGTGTTATATTCTTTCCACGACTAGCCCCACACGCTGTATGTTGCGCCAGGCGCAATAGGGGGGTCACAAGCGGGGAGGCAGCCCCCATTGTTGGGGTCCGGGGCAGCGCCCCGGCGAAAATTTGTTTGGTGTGCGGACCCACCCATGTTTTGTGCATGATTTTGCACATGGTTTTGGGGTACGATGGTTTTCGGCCCCTGGTATTTTGTAGATCTGGTCAAGGGAACTACGGTTATGTTCTAATCCAGGGTTAATGGATTGGGGTTTATGTATGCTTTGGCATGTATATATATTTGTTGTAACACTAAAAGGAATATAATGAAAAATCAAGCTGGTCATCCTGATTTGGGATCCAGGGGAAAATCTCTGTGTTTATCTGTTTTATGTTTTATGCTCTCATCATTATTATTTTTCTATTAAGATTCGTGTGTAGATAATTTATGTTAGAGTTAAACCTACAATGTGAAAATAAACGTAACATAATACAAAGTAAAACCAAATATAATAGTCACGTTTATGAATTGATATAAGGAAGAGTTACAACCAATGCTTTAACGTCGTAGTCTCCTCCAGCGGGGTTCAATCGAAGCACGTCTCAGATGCTCGTCAGGGAATTCGGACAGGATGAAGGCATGGACGCAAGCTCTCTCAACGTAATTCCTTCTTATTCTATCTCTTCAATAGTTCAGCTATAGTATGTTCAATCATCCATGTTCAACAAGCTTATGCAAAGAGAGATAGCTTCTTTTTATAGAGGAAAAGGAGGAGGTTAGGATGCCTACAAAGGTGGGAGTGAGGCCTATCCTTTAGGAGGTTCCCATAAGAGGTGGAAACCATAAAATAAAGAAGGGAGTCCATGGTTTATTTAGTTCAACCACTCCCAGTGACTCATCCTCGAAGTTGTTGGAGTGGAATGTTCGCCTCTATTTTTTAAAAACATTCCATAAACAGCTTAGTGTAGGTGGTTAACTGAGACAGAGCGCCAGCTGGCACGGGGCCTAGTGTTAATCTTCCTCTTCGGCGTGATGGCATAACTGGCTACTCGCGCCAAGGCAAAAACAAGGGTTTTTACAGCCCTACTCAGGGAATTGTCAACAAGAGGAATGTTACTCATATGTAAGTTAATGATGGTCTTTGCAACGCACTGATAGCACACTTGTTGATCATGGAAATTGCCACTCAATGGGTGAGATGGGGATTGCAAGGACAGTGAAAAAATTCTATGTAACAGATTCCCCCTAAATCATGAGGTTTGAGCGAGAGGGATGGGCGAAATTCTTTATGAGAACGCATTCGAACCAAACATCGCTATCGAAAAACCTACAATTATAAATACAATTGATATCTCTGATACATGAACATGTGGTATGGGCGCAACCATCCATAATAGAGTACATACAAATTGATATCCGAGGTATGGATGCAGCCATCCAGGAGTAAGGATCAACAAATAGACGCGGGTATGGTCGTAGCCATCCAATCAAAAGAGTCATGCAATATGTCATGATAATCCACAAAAATCTGCAGCTTGGATTTTATCAGACAAAACCTAGGGTCTTGCACTCCATGTCGACCCAAACAAGTACAAATTAAAGCATGAAAATATATGAGTTGAAGTCGAACATGCAAGAAAATCACCTAATTATCAGCCAATGATGAATTTTATTAACAGGCACGAGAGAAACCACCAATAATGAAAATGGATCTCAAGGTACAAATGGTAAAATCCACGGAATGTGTGAGTCATATGGAATTGAACTTTGGTAGAATCTCAATCAATAGTGGATATGGACTTATGAAGAATGAAAAAACACATGTTTGGGTATCGGGTTCCAAGGTACCGGAAGGAGTCTCTAGATCAAATTCTTGGATAATGAGTTGAAGTCGATAGGAAGTGATGCGACAAAGGAGGGCCATAATTTTTCCCACATCATCGACGAACGAACATGAAAATAGTGAATTAGGACTATAAAGAATCAAGGAGGTTGAAGCGCAGACCTAGCTCTCTGAACTTATATCAGTGACACGACTCTAGAGTTGGCAGTATTTGACATCAAGGGATATGAGGTCATGATGATGTGGAAAGGAGTAGATGAGAGGTCAAAATAGATTACCCAAACCCATGGAGGCAAAAATGACGAAATGAGAGGTCCCCAGCCCGACATGAATGGAGACAAGTCCCGTGCTCAAAGGTGACATCACACCAACATAAATAAAATTTAGGTTCCATTTTCCCCCACCATTTCTAGCGAGTACCCCAATTATTTTTTAAAACAAGCTTGAAGGGGATAACATATTCTTGTGCTATAAGTTTTTCCTTCAGACAAATCTAACCTAGTACATTTTTCGAGCCCTAGGAAGGAGGAAATCGAGTAACGTCATGGTGATGAAGTCCGATGTAATCAGGTTTTAACGAGCCTAACAAAGGGAGAACTCAACATCTTTTCATGTTTAGATAGTTTGAAAAGAAGGTAGAAAAGAAAACTCGAGCATGTCCCTTTTCGTAAATATTCCCTCATATCCGAAAATGTAGAAAAAAATATCTGAAAGAACCTCTTAGTTGCAATAGGCTAAGGTATTCATTTTTCGTAAATAATATATCCCAACCCGAAAAAGGGGTAAACCTATACTGGGTAGATATCGCTTCGCAACCATTTAACGAGTTTGAAATGACAAGAGTCTCGGCAATCTTTTCAATTTTAGAGTGAAAAAGAGGCAGAAAAGATGCTCAGTGTGAATTTTATTGTTTTTGGAGTTTGAAAAGGTATAAAATTTAACTCGTTACTTCATCAATATGGCCTATGTTGGGTATGTGTTATATTCTTTCTGGTAGCTCCTGACCGCTGCGTTGCGTCGGGGCGGCGGGGAGTACAGGGGGAAGCAACCCCCAGATTTGTTGAAGTGCACGGGGCGACACCAGAAACGAAATTTTTTTTGTGTGTGAACCCACTCATAGCGGATCCGCCCATGGTTTTGTGCATGGGTTTGCACATGGTTTTGGAGTACAATGGCTTTCGGCCCCTGGTATTTTGTAGATCCGATCAAGGGAACTACAGTTATGTTCTAATCCAGGGTTAATGGATTGGGGTTTATGTATGCTTCGGCATGTATATATATGTGTTGTAACACTAAAAGGAATATAATGAAAAATCAGGCTGGTCGTCCCGATTTGGGATCCAGGGGAAAATCTCTGTGTTTATCTGTTTTATGTTTTATGCTCTCGCTATTGTTTATTTTCTGTTATAAGATTTATTATTGTAGATGTAATTTCTATTTGAGGTTATAAAACCTACATTTGGTATCAGAGTTGTTTCGGCTTCAAGGGGACGCCTTTGCTGCTGAGGGTTTTTTGCTCGGGCTTGAGGTAGACCCTATTCAGTGGGATATCTGTGAGATCGATTCTTGGGGTGAAAGAAGATGGTGAGCTGCGGAAAGATAGAGATCAAGAAATTTAATGGTCAGAGTTTTGAGTTGTGGAAGCTCAATATGGAGGATTTGCAGGTGGATAAAGATCAGTGGATCATGGTAGATCCAGGTACTAAACCAACAACAATGTCAGATGAAGATTGGAAGAAACTGGATTGGAAGGCTAAGAGCACAATACGGTTGTGTGTCTCAGATTCAGTATTGTTGAAGGTATGCGGGAAGCTACGACGAAGAATTTGTGGGAAAAACTTGGGACTTTGTACCAATCTAAGTCTCTGGTGAATAAGTTGTTCCTGCGGAAAAAGCTGTATAACCTGAGGATGAAGGATGGAGACTCGGTGACAGAGCATATGAATGCCTTCAATACTGTGGTAAGTCAGCTGTCATCTGTTGATATTAAAATCTCAGATGAAGATAAGTGCATCAGTTTGTTGTGTTCTCTACTAGACTCATGGGATAGTCTGGTTATTGCAATAGGTAGCAATACAACTACCTTGAATTTTGATGACATTGTCTCAGCCTTGCTGTCGGAGGAAATGAGACGGAGAAATATGGAGGGTGAGAATGGAGATGCCTTATCTGTACGAGGAAGGTCCCAGAACAGAAACAAGAATAAGGTTTCGAGTGGGAGATCTAAATCTAGAGGGAGATCTAAATCTCCTGGAAAGTTTGTAAAGTGTGCTGGAAATGCGGAAAGGAAGGGCACTACAAAAAGGAATGCAGATCTAAAGCTCCTGAGAAAGGAAAGGGATCTGATGAAGGTCCTTCTGCAGAGGCAAAAACCACCTCGGATGAAGGTGGGAATGTGTATTTGGCTTCTTCTTCAAATACACATGTAGATCATGAGTCATGGTTGATTGACTCAGGTGCATCCTTTCACTTCACTCCCCATAGGGAGTGGTTCTGCGAGTATGAGAAATATGATGGTGGTGATGTCTTCCTAGGGGATGATAGGAAGGCCAAAATCATCGAACGTGGAAAGGTCAAGCTGAAGCTGCAAGGTGGAAGGATTAGAACACTTCCTGGTGTTCTGCATATTCCTGCATTGGCCAGAAATCTGATTTCTGTAAGCAAGATGGATGATGCGGGTGTAAAAACAGTGTTCGAGAAAGATGCCTGCAAGATGGTTCGGGGAGCACTGGTATTAATGCGGGGAGTTCAGATTGGAACTCTGTACAAGCTACAAGGTAGCACTGTTATTGATAGGTGTAACAGTTATGTGGTTCCTGAAAGTGGAGCGGAAAGCCTAGCTGTCTCTGGAGAAAAGACCATGCTATGGCATCAAAGGCTTGGACATATTGGAGAGAAGGGCCTTCGGATACTACATATAAATGGTATGGTAGAAGGTATGTCTAATTGCTCTCTGGATTTCGATTTCTGTGAACATTGTGTATATGGGAAGCAGAATCGGGTGAGTTTTCCTTCTGGTGCTAAGGGGGCAAACAAGATATTAGAACTTGTGCACAGTGATGTGTTTGGGCCTGTGTCAGTTCCATCACTGGGAAAGTCTGTGTACTATGTTTCATTCATAGATGACTTCTCAAGGAATACATGGATATATTTCTTGAGGAAGAAATCTGAAGTCTTTGACAAATTTAAAAAATTTAAGGCTCTGGTGGAAAACCAGACAGAGAAGAAGATAAAGGTGCTGAGGACAGATAATGGTGGGGAGTTCTGCAAGAAGGAATTTGAAGAGTTCTGTAAGAAGTGTGGTATAGCACGACAGAAGACTACTCCATACACACCTCAGCAAAATGGAGTTGCAGAAAGAATGAATAGAACACTGATCGAAAAGGCAAGAAGCATGCTCAGTGGTACCGAGTTAGGACAAGAATTCTGGGCAGAGGCAGTGGAGACTGCATGTTACTTAGTTAACAGATCACCTTCATTAGCGTTGGAGGATAAGACCCCACATGAGGTATGGACTGGTAAGAAACCCTCTCTTTCACATCTAAGGGTATTTGGATGTGATGCATATGTACATGTTCCAAAGGAGAAAAGGACCAAGTTGGATAATAAATCTGAAAGGTGCATCTTTATTTGGTATAAGGATGGTTTAAAGGGTTACAAGCTTTGGAACCCAGAAACAAGGAAGGTTGTGTACAGCCGAGATGTGGTGTTTAGAGAAGTGAAAGATGTTGTTAAACATGAAGTCCTATCAAAGGAACCTGAAAAGATAGAGTTTGAGCTAAAGGAGGATGAATCGGACTCTACAACAGAAGAAGACTCAGAAGATGAAGAGCCACAAACTCCAGCTTTGAGAAGATCAGTTCGGGAAAGAAGGCAACCAGAAAGGTATAGTCCATCTTCTTTTTGTTCAGGTTTTGCCTTAACTATAACTGATGATGAACCCAGAACTGTCAGGGAGGCAGTAGATTCAGAGGATGGAAAACTCTGGAAGGAGGCCATGGTTGATGAAATGGCATCCTTACACAAAAATGAGGCATGGGATCTGGTGGAGTTGCCGGCTGGAAGGAAGCCCATCGGGAGCAAATGGGTGTTTAAGAAGAAGATGAATGTAGAAGGCAAGGTGGAGAAATACAAAGCTCGGTTGGTAGCAAAAGGTTATTCCCAGGTGCCGAGAATTGATTTTGGTGATATTTTTGTCCTGTTGCCAAAGTTACTTCTATTAGATTACTTTTATCTGTTGCTGCTGCATTTGATTTTGAGATAGAACAGATGGATGTGAAGACAACATTTCTTCATGGGGATCTAGAAGAGGAGATCTACATGAAGCAACCTGAAGAATTTATGGTGAAGGGTAAGAAAGAACTGGTATGCAGGTTGAAGAAGTCTCTGTATGGGTTAAAGCAGTCACCAAGGATGTGGTATCAGAAATTCGATACCTATATACGGGGACTTGGCTTCACCAGAAGCAAGGAGGATCACTGTGTTTATTTTAAATTAATTGGTGACCATGTTATTTATTTGGTCTTGTATGTGGATGATATGTTGTTGCTTGGAAATGACAAAGAAATTATCCAAGATTTGAAGACCCAACTGTTCTCCAAATTCGACATGAAGGATCTTGGTGCTGCAAACTATATTTTGGGCATAGAAATTAAGAGAGATCGGGCAAAGAGGAAGCTCTGGTTAAACCAGAGGAAGTATGTCGAGACTATATTGCAGAGGTTCAATATGCAGGATAGTAAACCAGTGAATGTTCCTATTCATGTAGGTGTAAAGCTGTCTGCTGAACAGTGTCCCAAGACACAAGAAGAAGAGGAGTATATGTCCCGTGTTCCATATGCAAGTGCAGTGGGTAGCCTGATGTATGCAATGGTCTGTACTAGACCAGACATTGCACATGAAGTGGGAGTATTGAGCAGATTTATGTCAAACCCAGGGAAGGAGCATTGGACAGTAGTGAAGCGGGTTTTCAGATATTTACGTGGCACTAGTGATTATGGCTTGTGCTACCAGGGAAGACCAGGATTGGAAAGAATGTTGGACATTCATGGTTTTTTTGATGCAGACTGGGCTGGAGATCTGGACCAAAGAAGATCTACAAATGGGTATGTGTTTAGCCTATTTGGAGGCGCAGTCAGTTGGATGAGTAAAAGACAGTCTGTAGTGGCTCTTTCAACTACAGAGGCAGAATACATAGCAGCCACTCATGCAAGCAAGGAAGCAGTTTGGTTGCAGAGATTGTGTTCAGTATGGGGTTGGTACAGCAAGCTATAAGGATAGACTGTGATAGCCAAAGTGCAATTTTCTTGGCTAAGAACCCTGCTTATCATTCAAAGACAAAGCACATTGATGTTCAATATCACTTTGTTAGAGATATGGTTGAGGCTAAAAGGGTGTTGTTGGTAAAGGTGGACACCTTGAAGAATGTTGCAGATGCATTGACGAAGTCTGTGAGCACTCAGAAGTTCTCTTGGTGTAGAGAAACAATGGGTGTTGAAGAATTGGCCCAATGACTAAGCTCTCCTGTGGCCCCCTGTGGAAAGAAAACAACAAGTGGGAGAATGTTGGGTATGTGTTATATTCTTTCCATGACTAGCCCCATGCGCTGTACGTTGCGTCGAGCGCAGCAGGGGGGTCACAGGGAGGGAGGTAGCCCCCACTGTGCGAAATTTTTTTTGGTGTGCGGACCCACTCATAGGCAGACCCACCCATGTTTTGTGCATGAGTTTGCACATGGTTTTGGGGTACGATGGTTTTCGGCCCCTGGTATTTTGTAGATCCGGTCAAGGGAACTACGGTTATGTTCTAATCTGGGGTTAATGGATTGGGGTTTATGTATGCTTCAGCATGTATATATATGTGTTGTAACAATAAAAGGAATATAATGAAAAATCAAGCTGGTTGTCCCAATTTGGGATCCAGGGGAATATCTCTGTGTTTATATGTTTTATGTTTTATGCTCTCGCTACTGTTTATTTTCTGTTATAGATTCGTGTGTAGATAATTTTACGACTCGGGGTTAAAACCTACGGCTTGAAAACATCCTTGCACAACTCAAGAGACACGTGTATAACCCATTTCTCAAAATGTATAATAGATAATATAAAAACATGTCTCAAAACCTAATTAGGGTTGTGAAAAGTTATAAAGTGCCAAAAATGGTAAAAATAATTACTTTTCACTTTTTACCTCTTGTGGAGAAATAGTTATGCATTTTACATTGTGATCTTGCGGTGACGAGAGCGGACGATCCGACAGACCAATCTCAAATCCATTAGTTCTAGGTAAGAGTCGATATCTCTCCCTTCATTTTAAGCCATATTTTACGACCTTCAATCTCTAATTTTTATTTCTAGGGGAGGAAATGCAAATTTTAGGGCATGGCGCTAGCGCAAGTTTCGGCACGACTCGCACCAATCGCCCATTTTTTCAATAGAGTGGCACCAACTGCAAGTAAACCATTTCGGTGGCAAAAAATTCAAGTTAAATACCCAATTTTTTACAAATCCAAGTCAAATGCATACAATATCCATAAATGAACATGTTTGTGGGTAGAAAGCTTAAATGGTAATCACAAATGGAAAGAACGGGAACACAACGAAGAGGACAAGCTTGCCATGGAAAATGAGAGATGCATGGAAGCTCTCAGAGACTATGGACTGAATAAGGTCTTCTTAACACTGTGTCTCCAAGCTGAACCGAAGCTGCTACAGTATTTGATCAGAATATGGGATGAAAATCAGGAAAAGTTCATCCTTCAAGATCAGGAACTTTAGATCGATGTTTCTGATGTCTACTTCATAATAGGATTATCGTGGAGGGGAGAAGCACCGATCCTAACCAACACCCATCCTTGCATGGAGAGCATGTCCATGGTGATTTACAGGGTATGTCTAGGGGCATGGAAGGGAACAGGAAGTGGGAAATTTGATATGGCTATCCCAGAATTGGCACTAAAAGTAGTGCTACATACCATCACACAAGCTGGAGGATTGCAAGCATCGCATGAAGAAACAAAGACACAGTTTCTTCTTGTTGTAGACTTCTTGACACTGACCATCTACAATTGGGCAGAGGCCATGACAATAAACATGAAACGCCAGCTAACAAAATGCAAGAAGACCAAATTGAAACAATTTGGTTATGGGTCTATCCTGGTATCGTTCTTTCTAGAATGACTACCAATTTTTCAGCATCAGGAGGTCATAGTCACAAAAACACCAGCGAGGGAACCACGGATGGCCCGATGGGTAGCTCTGATGCCAAGGGCAAGGGCGGTCAACAGATGTCCTGGAGACTGAAGTTTTTTTATTCACTCCGCCGGCAATTGATCGTCATGGAGGACTGGCCCTACTCTGGTACATATTTTTTTGGTAATCTGGACCTCACACTCCTGGAGGGAGAGGATTGGGATGACGATTTGGGTAAGACTCATTTTTAATTTTCATGAGTGCTATGATTTTTTTTTATTATTATGTATGTTCTGACATTAAATCCATGCATTTTCATATGTTGGCCCAAAGAGACCTACGGGCATGTCTCCAATAGCGAAGCGAACCCCTCACTATTTAGACCCTCATGGCAAGGGAGGCGAGGAGGAGGAGATCATGCGCAACCTAGAGGGAATCACACGTGGAGTCCTAGACTATGCATGATTCGATGATGTTCCTCGTGCCTACCAGAGACATACCATAGGGGTGCCAAGCCACATTCACCACTTACTGAGGTGGCTCGTACGGGCAGTGACATGCTACCATGAGCATCACGCCGATTAGACACCTAGGATTTATATCTGCATTTTTGAGAGACATGGTGTCTCGGATGTAACAAAAACACACATATTTTTTGAATTTATGATGGAAACTAATGCAAACACCTGATATATATGTGTGTGTGTGTGTGTGTGTACATCTATTTTCCTACATGGATCTTTTACATATGATAATGATTTTACAAATTATGCAAATGTCTATCTAATAAAATTTTATCCACTGTATCAGTTAATGCATTCATTCATTTAGGAATATTTTGATATGTGATAAAATAAAAATGTCTTTCCAACAAACGAATATGTAAATACAATCTCGGAATGTATGGGTTTCTAACTGAATAATGACTATTGACTTGCAAAACAACAAGATGTGAATCTAGATTTACAAGCAATGCACGTATGCTGAGGTTGATTGCCTTGGTTAATAGTTCAAGGAAAATACTATATTCATTGACATTATTTGTAGTCCATCCTAGACAAATGCCTTGCAGTTATATCAACTCACCAGCAGGATCATAGATTACCCAGGCTGATGAAGACAAATTCCTGGTACTGCGGGAAGCACCATCTGCGAAACCGACATAAGGGGTAATAGACATCTGCACAAATAAGAAAGACCCAATAAGCAGGAAAATTCTCACAAAGCACACCAAATCAAAACATGTACAAAAATGAAAAAAAAATAGATATGTACACAAATCATGCATGAATGACTCATGCATAATATTTTTTGAGATACAACCCATTTCTGGGTCGTTCTAGAGGATGCCCTTCGTAATGAATGAGCTCATAGGCCCCATTCTACAACACATGTTTAATAATGTAGGGCCCATGCCACATGGATTGAAATTTTCTTGCCCCCAGCTTGTCATGAGCTTGGTTGTACAGGAGGATGAGATCTCCTTCAACGAAACAATGAGGGGAAACTGATTGGTCAAAATGAGCTTTCACCCGCTTTTTTTGTGCTTCAATAACTAGAGTAGCAAAGATATGTGTTTCATCCAACCTTTCTAAGTAAAGGAGATACTCTTCTTTTGGCGAAGTGTTTGGCAGTAATTCAATAGCCAACTTGAGCGAATGTATTTCACACTTAATTAGAAGAGTAGCTTCCAGACCATAAACCAACTGAAAAGGAGTGAATCCAGTTGCACTCTTAACTAAGGTTTGGTATGCCCAAAGAGCAGAAAATAACATGGGATTCCAATTGGATTTGGGGATCCCAATCGTACGTTGAAGCATGGTAACAAGAACTTTGTTCATGGCTTCAACTTTGCCATTGGCTTGATGATAGTACAATGTTGAGCTGTCGTGACATAGACCCAACTTAGAAGTCAACTTTTCCACCATGTAATGCTGAAAATGGGAACCATGATCGGTAACGATGGCTTGAGGGACACCAAACCTAGAAATGATGTGATTGAATATGAGTTGAGAAGTTGTCTTACCATTAGTGGCAAGTGTAGGCAGTGCTTTGGACCATTTGGTGAAGTAGTCCATGGCTATGATAATATAAGCATGCCCCCCAGCCGAGTGAGGGTTACACATCATAAAATCGATGCCCCACTTCACAAAGGACCAAAGGTAATGACATGATGAAGAGGTACAGGAAGTGCACGCATCTTGCATCATAAAAGACAAGAATGCAATGGAAATTACAGAAATGTATGAACAGAAATGAAACAACTATGAAATATGAACATGTAATGGGTTATGATACAATGACTGCTTAAAGAAATGAAATGAAAAATATATACATTAATACACAGAACCTCGGCTGAGCAGGGGCCCTCTACGCAGCTTTGGTAACGATCCTCAACACAAATTAAGTTGAAAACAAAGTTTTTCACATTAAAAAGCAATTCATTACAGACTGGTAGTATTACGGCTCAAGGCAGCGTAATCACTACATAACAGAGTACGCACATCAACTCAACAGCTATGATCAACTAACAACTATCAAATTAACTCTACGTGCGTATGCAAACGCTCTATATAAAGCAATAAACTGTAACTGTCTCCTGAAGTTTATGATAGCAGCCAGCACGTAGACCACTAAGGCCACGAATATAGGAGTATGGCCATGTTGGAAAACGGATCTATGGAAGGTGGGCGCTTGAATTCAACTCCAGAACTTTGCACAGATGTCAATTAACCTCCGCAAGCTTGGAAACGGCCGTATGGATGTTTATATGCCACGAAACAGAGTCCAACCGACATAGAACTCCATAGTTGACTTCCACGTGGATGGCTTTGACCGCGGCTTCCTTTGACGAATTTACTTGAACCAATAGGACACGAACCATGTCCTTGTCATTCCTAGCCTGCCCATGTGGCTCGTTTCCTTCGTGGACACCTGTAACATTGATTTCCACAAAATAGCTGCGGAAAGTTGCAGCAGCTGCGGAAAGTGACAAGTTTCCGCAGCTGTATGAAAAAAATCTAAATCAAATAGAAAACACACAAACATAATTAAAAACCATGTTAGATACCCTTTTGCACATGATATTGACAATTTTGGAGGTTTAGGTGAGTGAAAGAGATATGGAAAAGTGTATGGAAAAGAGGCAAATTCGGGACTCAACACCTTGCAAATTCTGCAACTAATGCAATGAGGAGGGAGAGGGGAGATTGATAATAGCCTCAACCTTGAGTGGATCAAGACGAATTCTGTATTTGGACACGATAAACCTTAAGAGTCTATCACAATCAATGCAGAAGACACACTCATGCAGATTAAGCTGGATATTGTAACGTCGAAAATGAAGAAAAATCTAACGAAGATGGTGAGGATTGTCCATACGCCTAGCTAAATGAGCGGGAAGGTCATCCAGATAAGGCGGAGTGATGTGACGAATATCGTGAAAAGCATACTACATCACTCGTTGAAACATAGCCCCAGAATTCTTTAAGCCAAAAGGGAGCTTATTATATGCGAAATTACCCAAAGGATAGATAAATCCATTCTTATGTTGATCAGTCAGGAGAATGTTAATCTGATTGTAACCAGAAAAACCATCCATAAGGGAAAAAATCTCACTCCTGGCATAGTCATCAATGATTTGATCGATAAAGGGAGTAGGATAATTATCCTTGGGATAAGCTCGATTAATATCAAAATAATCAACATAGACATGAATATTTCCCTATTTCTTATCTACAGGAACAATATTAGAGACCCATTCTGTTAAAGGAATTGGATAAATGAAACTAGCTATGAGAAGCTTTTCAACTTCACCTTTAATGGCAGCAACTTTTCTAGGGTTTACAAGACGAAGATGTTGGCAAACAGGTTTCAAACTAGGGTAAGTAGGTATTTCATGCACCACTATACTCAGATCAATGCCGGGCATTTCCTCTTAGGACCATGAAAATACATCACAAAAATCACGAAAAAATCTAGTATAAAATTGTACTTCATCAGAAAACAAGTGACCCCAGTATGGATGTTCTCGATAATTCTTGGTTTAACAAAAATTTCAATAGGCATCATCTATGTACTATTACTCAAGTTACCTTCTGTAAAGGTGTCATGTGTCAGAACAGGCATTTGAAGCGGAGCAGAAGGAACCTGAGATGAAAAACACTCGAGACAAGTAGACATGGCCCCGAGGTCAGGCATGAAAGAGGAACGATGATGACCATCATCCCACAGCAGAGGCTCAAGAGACATGGTTTCCACGATGGATTCATTCGAGGGAAACACTTCTTTCAAAGGATCAGGAGAATCTGAATCGCCAAGCTAGGGGGATTGAGAATAAATGTCAAGAGACATGCTCAAAGGAGCACAATCAAAGGATGGAGCTTCCAAAGCTGCAATGAGTTCACAATAATCAATCTCAATCAAACTCAAAGGCATTGAATCTCCGAAGGAATCGATCTGTTCAGGAGAAGGAATAATCCATGGGTCATCAAACTCAGAGATCATATGGATTTGAATAGTGTTTGGTGGAGGAAGAGGAAAAATACCCATGAGGGTAGGATCCTTAAAAAGACCGGGCCCTATGCTCTTGTAGGGAGTAGGAATCTGATCCACATATGGAATGTTGTTATCAGAAGAATAGGTGAAGAATGACAATTGATCAATAGTAACAATGTTTCCTTCGTGTGGAAATTTCAAAACACAAAAGAGAGTGGACGGAACACATAACATGGCATGAGTCCAACTGCGACTGAGGAGAATATTATAATTGAGTTTAGCATCAACGAATTCTACCTCAACATTGAATGTCTTCCCTTTCGAAGTAAATGGTAAACTAGCGAGAACACCTAAAAGTTTTGATTCTCTTCCATCAAATGCTTCAAGTGCATTTGTGGATGAATTCAGGGCTAGAGAACCAATAGCTTTCCAACACGAAGATGACATGACACAGTTTTATGCACCTTCGTCCACAACTACTCGATGGATGTCCAGACCATTAATAACAACTTGAATAATGAGCACAATATGATGCGGAAGTCGTGGAACGAAATTCTCTAAATTGAAAGCAAGAAGGCTAGTATCAGCAGGATCAATCCTGCCAATCGCAGATAACAAAGCTCTTTGTTGAGACTGACAACTATGAAGTACTTCTAAAGCAGATATTACGGATGGTGCCTGAGCCAAATCCTCAAAAATATTATAATGGTGAGTGGCACGGGCGTTGGGATTATAAGAATATTTGCGGAGTACACCTTTGGATGGTGGCCGTACAATGGATTCAGCATTGGGCCTTTCAATTTCAAGAGGGCCAGTAACAGGCAGAGGAGGAGGACCATGAGCAATCTCCTTCCCTGTTACCTGACGTGATCCAGTATAATATTTCGACCGAGTAGCAATAGAAACAGCTGCAGAGCCATTCATCTTGAACACTTGAGACCCAAATGGGGCAAAGGACTGAGGTTGCTCTACCAAATGGGTCTGCTGAGATGGGAAGGGTTCTTTAATAATGGCCAAAGTTCCCTGGGTACTTTTGAGCAATCAACTCACTTCAGATTTTCTAGGACAGTCCTTGGTGAAGTGCTCATCATCACAAATCAAACAAGGATACTTCGGATTGAGTTGAGAACCATTGCCAGCATGAGGTTTCTGAGAATCCTGTTTCGGGGTATCGGCTTTGGCCTTACCTTTACCATTATTTTTACCTTTAGAAGCATTATTCGTAGGATTGGCCTGAACGAAATTAACTTCTACGGGTTTACCAGAATTCAAGGTGGACTGACAAGCAACATTATTGGAAGAAGTAGAATTTTTCTTCCTAGAGTTTGAAGAAGAAGACTTTTGAGAAGTCTGAGACATGGAACCAATAATACCATCGACAGATGGAGTCACTAGTGGTTTAGAGTTTCAGGTCGGGGAGCATCAGGTAAGATATCATATACTGCGCTAGATTGAGAGTACACAAGATCAAGGTATTGGGCATAAGAAATGGCTTGTTCCTCAGTTACACATGCCCCCATAGCTATGTCTTTCACAATCTGAGTGAGAAAGGAGGTGGTGAACCAATGAGTCAGAAGTTGATCAGGAATTTAAAATTTGATCATGTGATGATGACGTCGCCACTCATGAATATGATCTGAGATATGAGTAGCTTGGTCTTATTTCAATGAAGTGAGGAGGTGTGTCCCAGTATCATAACAGACTGGTAACTAAAAATGCGTAAGGAACGCCATGGCTAAATAATTGAAGTCTTGGAAGATGCCATGAGATAGCTCAATGTACCACTTTGCAGTGGCACCAGTAAGAGTTCATTGGAAAAGAAAGAGTCTAATAGAATTGTCAACCCAAGAGTTATAGGAACACCAAAAATGGTAACTCATAAGATGCACTTGGGGGTCTTCCCCAGACTTGCCATCAAATTTAGGACAAGCACCACAAATCTTGGTCGGAACCGAAGGCCAATACGGGTTATGAAGAATGGGATCGTTATTTAAAATTGACACATCAGGTAATTCTAACGTTGCAAGAAATGGTAATTGAGTGTTGAAAGTCATCAAAGGTCTTTAATAAGGACCCGTGTGTAAATTCCACCCAGTTCGAGTGAGATTAAATCCCCATACATTATGTCCCGGAGGATTCAGATTATAGGGGTTAGAAGTAGGATAATTCAGTTGATACTCGGGTTGAGGACCAAGATATTGAGTTGGAGTAGACCATTGAGGTCCCTGCTGAGCAACGTATGGAGTCTGTTATGGAATGTAAGCATGGCTTTGAGGTTGATGATATACAGGTTTATTTTGAGGGTAAGAAACCTAGGGTGCACTATATACTGGCTGATATGAACCTTGAGGGTAATAAGCGCCTTGTGGTTAAGCAAGTGGACCCAGCTGAGCAGGTTGAGCAGGCTGCTGAGCGGGTAAACATGGCTGACTATAATCGGGTAGAACTGGCTACAGAACCGATGGAATCGGCTGAGGAGCAGGTTGAATCAGTTGTTGAGCTGGTTGAGCCAAGTACTGAGGGCCACTGGGTTTTCCTTGTGGGAAAGGTTGGCCTGATGGTCGCGATAGACCAGGCTGTCCCTGATAACCGGGTTGACCTAGAGGAGGAGCATAGGGTTTTCCTTGTGGCACAAATTTTTTGCCATATGAAACGTGTGGCCGTAGTTGTGGTTCCAAAGGTTGTCCCTATAGCAGATAGTTTTTCCCCATAGGAGCATAAGATAGTCCTAGTTGATTATGAGGCTGACAAGATGTACCGTAGGGTTGACCATGTTGAACCAAAGGTTGAACTTCTGAAGCTTGCCCTTGTGGATCATACAGTTGTCCCTGTGGACCAGAGGCATGACCCTACTGAGGTAAAGGTTATCCCAATGAGGGTTTTCCTTGCAAGCCAGAGAGTTTCATAGGTAAGGTAGGCCCAAGATGAAAAACAGTCTGATAAGGATCATAAACATCCTGATGAGGATTAATAGGATGCAAATAGACAAGATTACCATACAAATCATAATGATGCGGGAATGAATAAACGAGATTACCAACAACATCATAGTGATGGAATCGAGGATTACTAGGAGCTTGGAGCATCTAAGAACCCTGAGAGATCTGCTGCTGAACAGCTAAGAGATACCTTTCAAAAGTAACGCCGCCAGGAATCACAAAAGTAGTGGAAACTGCACTAGAAGTAGGTGGGGCCTCCCCGGCACTATATTGTGATCTACTAGGACTGGGATTAATAGGCCACATAGGATTGAGAAAAATAGACCTGCGAGTGTGAAAAGATCCTGACGACTAAGTGGTAAAAATAGATGTGGATGAGGCCACATAGACAGTCAGTTGGACTAGAAAAGATGTAACAATAACCGATGAACCAGGTTTCAAAGGTGATATTCCTACCGAAGGGAGGACCAAACTATGAGGAGGATTTAATTTACTATATTGTGCTATGGATGCAACACCAGACATAATCTTTCTGAAGGTGCTATACCCAAGCGGAAGTGACACCGATGGTGGAGAAGACTAAGTAGAAACATGAAAGACATCTTTCGGAAAAATCTTATATTCTCCTGTAGAAACAAGAATTCCTTCACTACCAACAGGACTAGATGAATCCATGTTTGACTCTGCCATAAGATCTTCGAAAAGACTACGGGGACTACGAGGTACAACAACAGCAAAAAATGGTGAGCCCGATGTAAGAGGACGAAAATCTCCTTCTTCCCCAAAACCAGACCAAGCACCAGAAGGAGGCCAATTGAATTCAAATGGCTCTTTAGAAGGAGATCGAGTAGCAAGAGGTAGGACAGATGAGATAATAGGCTACAAAAACTCGACATACCTAGTGGAATGAGGGGATTCAAAATAAATGTCTGGGAAAGAACTACCACTAGGAGGTAGTGAGGATGAAAAAACTGGTGGTTCCACCATCATGACTGTATATCAAAACATAAAGGAAAAAAGATAACCAATTGAAGGCTCCAAGATCAAAAAATAAGGAAAAAAAATCAGGCCAAGTAATAAAACGTTTTAGTGGGCATGTGATCATAGGAGATTAATTTTGTGAAAATGAAACCAGATTTTGTTGTTTCATATTTTAAGAGTTGAGAAACAGACAAAATATGACTCTAGTCACTTTCAATTTTCAAAGATCGTGAAAGGATAAGTACTCGAATATCTCGTCTCTTTTTTAAAGAGTCATGAAAATATCAAAATGACTACTCTGGTACTCTAAGTAAGAGAGTATACCAAGTTTCCATGAAATGCCATATACACCTTAGTGATCAAATGAAAGAGAAATGACCAAGGACTTAACGTACATGTAGGTAGTCTCCCTGAATGTTGTGTTCAGTGTATCACGGTTACAACGTAGCAGACTCAGCTTCCTATGGATAAAAGGATTGCAACCTAGAGGGGTCTTCCTTTATATACTCGACTGTACAGGGAGCATAAGTCCATACTAGCACTGTCTAAAGCTAGATATCGAACAACAACTACTAGGTTTTAAGACATCAAAGCATGTCTCTGGCATAGACCACTAAAAATGTTTCGTTAGGTTTCAATGATTCCTTAGGTTAATTGAATGAATTTTAAAGTTGATCTTGGATTATGTTTTAGTTTTAAGGCCCTTTCGAATTTGGATCTCAAATTTCCTAAATGCAAGCTATATGCAAATGAACATCATTTCTAATTCAATGAATGCTAGGTATGAAAAGCACAAAGATATTTCAAACAATAGCAAACAATGAAAGTATGCGAAGAAATCCACTAATGCATCTAACACAATCAAACGAAAATGAAATTGTTTCCTAGACTACCAAATCCTAGTGATGCAAAAGAATGTTTCAATTTCGATGCAAAGAAAGAGTTCAAAATATGTTTTTTTTTAATTTTTCAATGAAAATAAGTACATGATGCACTAATTACATGAAAAATGAAAACAAACACTAGCTTGAGTATTGTGTAAGAATCGAAACTGAATGACTCAATCAAACGCAAAGCAAACACAAGAAAGCACTCAAACTAATGTTGCAATCTTCTAAAACAAAAGAAAGTTTTCAAAACAACCCAAAACAAGCAATGTAATCTATTATTGAAGCAACAAGGAGAAGAATCAATCGAAAAATGAAACGATCATTGAATCAAAGCAATCAATCAAACAGATCAAGAAAAATTAGTGCAATCGACCCAAGAATGAGACTGACAATAATCAAAACGACTTGATTTCCAAACAGAAGGCTCAATGCACCAAGAGAATTAGAAACCCTAAGGCCTTAATTTACACTGATAAGAAGACGGAAAAATGACTGAGAAAAACAATTCGACAATAGTAAAAATAGTCCCAAAGGCATAATTACACATAAAAAAAAACTCAGAAGCAAGCACAACCTGACCAAAAGACTCATTAAGGAGGTCAAACCAAATCCTACAAGATTCAGCACGACTATAAGGTTGTAATCCATGCCAAACAGGGGTTGAAGCGACTACAACAAAAGAAACCTATGCCAATTGATGCAACTGTTCAGGAGAAAAGCGCGCCAAGCTGGATAACTATGGGAAAAAAGGCAAAACCAAAATCCAATGAGTAGAGGTCAATCTTGACACTCTGTAGCTGAATAGAGGATATAAAACAAGAAAGAAAACTATAAAATATAGATAAGAAAATCAGTGGTTGAAATTGACCCAACAAGATGAAATGACAAACTCACACATCCCCAGTGGAGTCGCCAATTTGTTCAGCAAGTAAATGATCTCTGTGGACAGAGACGATCCCTCTAGCCCTAGGGTGGGTCTAGAAACAAAGAGACATGCTAGAATGTTGATTCCTAATTACTAAATGAAAATAGGACACGGTAGATTGACCTACCTAGAATCCAACGCTATCGTCGTGGCTGTAGTGGTGGTGGCCTCTCGCTCCTGCCTTGGCATGTCACAATCCTTCCACAGTCATGCTTGGATACCTGCAGATAGAACAACATATGACATAATACAAAAGAGGGCTAAGAATATTGCATTAAACATCTAACATAATACAAAATCGGAACCAAACAATAGTCTCGTATATATATTGATATAAGGAAGAGCTACAACCAATTCTTTGACATCACAGTCTCCTCTAGTGGGATTCAGCCGAAGAGCATCTTAGATGCTCGTCAAGGAATTCGAACGGGATGAAGGCATGGACTCAAGCTCTCTTAGAAGGCATCGAATCAAACTCTTGTTATAGTATCATTTCTCACCTTCATATGATTCATGATTGCTTTTATGGCTTTGGGCACCCATTCCTACAGACTTGGACCAAATTCACTAAAAAACAGTGTTAAAATCCCCATACGCGGTTATGCCCAAACTTTTCCACGTGTATACGTGAGTCCACATGTACTTTTCCACGTATGCCATTAAAATCATTAGAAAATATAAAAAAATTCCCTATTTTCGGGCTGGGTTGATGGTTACTCTGGTAGTTCAACCACCCTAGCACGTGGCCAACTGTTTCCAACTGTTGAAACTACTTTGAGGGAGTATAAAAGCCCCTCATGTGTATGGCCTAAGGGAGGGAGAAATTATTGATATTATACTCTGTTGGTATTCCCTATCCAAGTCTAAATTACCGTGCCTCCTGCACTTCCCAGTTCATTACAGGAAACCCTTGTTTCCTGAAGATGCTCATCTCCCTATATGTCATCTCGTATGCACCAGTTCGGAAGGAATCTTAGCGAGGCAAGGGTGGGATGGATCCGGACGACGGTCTGCTCGAATATCATGGAAGTATTTAGGTGACCTCTCCACTTGTTATTTCTGTACATGCTATTTATAATACAGAAGAACCATCTTGTTCCCGAAATATATGTGTTAGTGTCCGCTTGCATATATGAAAAAATTGTTATTTAAGCATTTATTATGGTTTATCTAATGTTTCATATGGATTTCACTAACATTGAGAGTAGATATATGCTGTACAACCAGTTCTTCGTGCTTGTTTCTTCTTGTCTTTCAGGTTAAGAAGGAAGAAGGGTTGCTGGGGGTTTGGACCCCACGAAATCTGCTTCAACCGTAGGACCTACGGGTAAGTTCCTCGATCTGCTCTATTTAGTTTTTCATGAACATGTATGGCTGTGTGAGTCCTTCTTGAGTAGCATGCCCTGCTCTGTGGAGGTTGTAACCCAACAAACCTCTAGGGTGATTTTCCCCGAAACAACTCTCTCAACGTAATTCCTTATTATTCTTTCTCTTCAATAGTTCAACTATAGTATGCTCAATTCTCCATGTTTAGCTAGCTTATGAAAAAAGAGATAGCTTCTTTTTATAGAGGAAAAGGAGGAGGTTAGGATCCCTACAAAGGTGGGAAGGAGGCCTATCCTTTAGGGAGTTCCCATAAGAGGTGGGAACCATAAACTAAAGGAGTGAGTCTGTGGTTTATTTAGTTCAACCACTCCCAATGACTCATCCTCAAAGTTTTTGGAGTGGAATCTCCACCTCTATTTTTCAAAAAAATTCCATAAATAGCTCTCGCATGTGGCTAACTAAGATAGAGCGCCAACTGGCGCAGGCCCCGTTTTAATCTTCCTCTTTGACACGAGGGCATAATTGACTACTCGTGCCAAGGCAAAGAGAAGGGTTTTTGAGTCTCTGCTCAAGGAACTGTCAACAAAAGGAATATTAATCTCATGTAAAGGGATACAATGATGGTCTTTGCAAGGCATGAAACTGTTTATTCATCACGGAAATGACCCTCCAATGGGTGAGATAGGGATTGTAGGGACAGTGAAAAAACTGTTGTGTAATAGTAATAGACCCTAATTTTATTCAATTTATTGAATCAAAGAAGCATACTATACAACTTGATTTAGATTAATAGGTTCTAGATACTTTTGACCAACTTGATGCTTTAACCTCAACTTTGATAAAAGACATAGATAAAGCCTATTTTCAATAGTGAGTTGAATTAGCTGCCCTTACTTCTACTACCCCAAAGTCTCTACAGTATCTTTAGAAAATGTAAATACAACTCCATTTAATACCACCTCATCTATAATATCCACCATATGTCAATCCACAAAGCCATTCATACCAAAACTTTCTCTCCAACCTAACGTCTCAAGTTCATCTTCCAAAGTTTCAAGTCCATCTTCAAGCCCCAATGCTTGACCTCCCAGTCGAGCTAAACTCTTAGCCATGGCATCTAGATTTTCCCCTTTGGTCTTACAGGCTATGTTACAGGCCATGCCACAAGATTACCAGAGTAAAAAATTTCAGTTTGATGGTACTGGTCAGTATACTTCTCAACAACATGTAGATAAAATGAAAGAATTTCTTGAGTTACATGAAATTGATGAGTTTGATGTACAAATGAGATTATTTGCACAAACACTAGTAGGAGATGTTAAAAAATGGTTTAAAGCTTTACCTGCTGGCCATATTGCTGATTTAACTGCTTTCCACCAATTGTTTATCAGTAGATGGGAAAGAAAGAAAATCCCTCTCCATATATTATCTGAATATGAGAACATTAGAAGAGCTCCTAATGAATATGTTCAGGATTACTTTATTAGGGTTAACAATATTTACAATGCAATTCCATTGAATATCAAACCTCCACCAAACTTAGCCCTAATTAAATTTCCAGATGGTTTTGACACTGATATGTCTTATCAATTAAGAGAAAGAAACCTTGAAACTTTATAATAGATGCAGAGTAATGAAATTAGTGTAGAATCTAACTTACTAGCAAAAAGATCTATGATGAGGAATGAGGCGAGAGTAAAAATTAAGGAAGAACCATCCACTTCAGATGTTAAAATAGATAGTTTAGAAAAAAATGTAGAAAGACTAATGGATAGATTAGAGAACATGGAAAGAAAACCTCAGTGGGAAAATCAACAAGGTCCCTAAATTAGAAACCCAAACTTTAGGAAAAATCCTAATAATGGTAAATCAAGAGAAGTAGTACCCAATCAACAGATTAGACCATATTTCCAAGAAAACTATGGTGAAAGTTCACAATAGCATGAAGAACATTAGGACACCAAGATAAAATTTATCGGAATAAGCAATGAAGATGCAATTTTTTTTACCCAGGATGAAGAAAAGTTGTAAATGTTACAACAATTACAATTAGAATCTTTAGGATCCTTTGACTACAAACAAGGCTATGAATCCGTTATCTACGAAGTTCATAAACAGTATAACCTTAGAAGCAAAAAGAACATAGAGGTTCCTATTAATAAAATAGTCCACACCCAAACTAAGAAAACAATAGAAGTTCCTATGACCAAAGTTCTACAAATTCTTCCTAGATAAACTTAGAAAGTTTCTAACCAAAATATTGTAGACATCACATCAACTGCTACTCAAACCATTCCAGACAAAAAAGTTGAAAACAAAACAGTTGAAACACAAACTAAATTACCAATTGCTGATAAAAAAGACAAAACCAAACAAACCATAATTTGTAAAAATGAAATGATTAAGTTAGACAAAACTCAAATTCCATTAAATATCAAAAGTGATATAGAAAAATTGAAAATACTAGTTCCTTTAACAGAGCTGGTGAAAAATGACTCATACAAGGCACAAATTATTGAAACATTAAGCATAGCTGAAGGTGAAGATGTTGTCAACCTCAATGATCAACAACCTGAGTTATTATTTGGTCCTGAAGTAGGTGTGGGTGTCCCTCCATTCCATATTAGCTTAAGCATTCCTGATAAAATCTTACATAATGCTATGTTGGATTGAGGAGCATCTCATAACTTAATGCCTAAAGCAGTCATGGAAAAATTAAACTTAGAAATCACTAGACCCTACAAGGACCTTTTCTCTTTTCATTCTAGTCAAGTAAAATGCATTGGCTTAATCAAAGATCTATGTGTAATTCTAATCCAGCGCTCAGCTAAGAGTATTGTTATGGACATATTAGTTGATGATATGCCTCCCAAATATGGTATGTTATTATCTTGCTCATGGGGAGAAAAATTACAGGGATCATTACAATTAGACATGTCATATGCTACCATTTCTATGTTTGGTCAGCAAAGGAAGCTATATAGAGAAACTTTGATAAAATAAATGGTGAGTAGTTTATAAAGACCATAAAATCTCCCTACATATTCCATGCATTCTGATCTGTACTCATTTATCTTATGTAATTCAGACAATGACAAAGATAAAATCACAACTGTAGAATAAGAACACAAACAAGTCGATTATGAAAATATAATACATGAATATTTGTGGCATCTAGATTTTGATAACTCTGTGAATATATTAGGAGTAGGAGCTGGAGTATGGATCTACAATTTAGAAAATGATCATTCAGAAGTACATGCTTTCAAATTAAATTTGCAATGCACTAATAACATGGAAGAATATGAAGCATTAGTGATAGGCCTTCAAATCATAAGAAAAGTTAGAGCTAAAATATTTTCCATCATGGGAGACTCAGGAATCATCATAAAATAAGCCAAGGGAGAGTACATTGTTAATAACCCTAGACTTAGCCATTACAGAGAAAACATCTTGGACTTAATAAGATTTTTTCTTGAGACTAAATTTTTTGTCATTCCAAGAAAGCAAAATATGAAAGCACATAGCTTGGCCACTTTTTATAGCACATGCAAGTTACCTTTTCAACCAAATAATCAGTACACTACTGAGGTAAGACATATGCCAACCATACCCGATAATTTGAAGTATTGGAAAATATTTTCACAAGATTCACAAATTTATGATTTTATGAATTGTGAAGGAGAATTTCATAACTGTAATATAGACACTGATTGTACATTAGATTACACCACAAATAATGAACTAGATGTAAATGATGTAAACAATATAGAACCAACTAAATTCACTAAATTAGAAATAGAACGATTAGAAACAGTAGAAGTTGAGCAATTAATCAATGATGAATCAAAATTTTTAAACCTTCAAGATAACATTTTGCCTAAGGGATTAGCCCCACTAGAAGACCTATTTGACTCTAATTATCTAGCTATAAAACCTAAAATGGAGCCTCTAAGGTCAGATATAGAGGAATGCAACATAGGAACAAAGGAAAATCTCAAAATTATCAAGATATCTAAGAAATTACCTCCAACTGAAAAGTTGAAGTACATTAGCTTGTTTAAAGAGTTCCAAGATATCTTTGCCTGGAGTTATGAACACCTCAAGTCTTATGATACCAACATTATCCAACATAAGATACCAATTAAATAAAATCAGAAGCCCTTTAAAAAAACCCTAAGGAGACTTAACCCTATTCTTATGCCATTAATAGAGAAAGAAGTTAAAAGGATGTACAATGCTCAAATCATAGCACCCATCAGATATTTTGACTGAGACTCTAATTTAGTTCCCACTAGAATGAAAATAAGAGAGATCATAATCTATGTTGATTTCAAAAAATTGAACAAAGTATCATTGAAGGATAACTATCCCCTCCTTAAAATGGACCACATTCTCCAGAGGGTAGTAGGGTCATCTATAATTTCATTACTTGATGGATTTTCTGGATAAAACCAAATCCTAGTCTAGCCTGAAGATCAAGCTAAGACTGCATTCAAAACTCCTTGGGGAACTTTCATTTACTTGAAAATTTCCTTTGGGCTAATGAATGCTAGAGCAACATTCCAAAGAGCCATGGACATTTCCTTTGCAAAGGAAATCCATGAATTTTTAGTCATTTAACTAGATGATATCACAATGTTTTCCAAATCAGATAATGAACATCTAGATCATCTAAGAAGAATATTCATAAAATGTAGAAAGTTTGGAATATCCTTAAATCCTAAAAAGTCACTTTTGGGATTAGAAGAAGGAAAATTCCTGGGACACATTATTTCAAAATAGGGTATTAGAATTGATCCAGCTAGAATAGAAGAAATCCTGAATATCAATCATCCTAGGAACATTAAAGAGTTACAAGATTTTTTTGCAAAATAATCTTTCTTAGAAGATTCATCTCTAACTTAGCAGAACTACTTAGAAATTTGAATAGCATGTTAAAAAAGGATTCAATACTTAAGTGAACAGTAGAAGCTAAGTATACTTTTGAAGCAATCAAAGAATTCCTTAATAAAACACCTACTCTCATAAGTCCTAATTTTAACAGAGATTTCATAATTTTTTTCATTTGCATCACAACACACCATTGCAGCAGTCTTGCAAAAGAGCAATGAGGGTTATGAACAACCCATCGATTTCTTCAGTAAATCCTTGAGAGATGCAACACTAATGTATAATATCATGGAAAAATAAGCTCTTACTTTAGTGAAATCCATAAGAGGTTTCAAAGTATACATTCTATACTCTGACATAATAGCATATATTCGAAACTCAGTTGTAAAGGATATTCTAACACAGAATGGGCCTATTAGCTTGGGTGGTCTTGACCCAGGTTTAGAGGTTAAGGTTTGCCAACAAACACCTATAGTACTAGCCCTTTTGGCAATGACCTATTTGTGTAGGCCAAAGTATTACCCGAAGGAGTATGGGAGGGTGTTGGAACCAGGTTTCTGCACCCTGAGAGAGAGAGAGTAGGTAAGTCAAGTAGATCTGAGTTCACAACCTATCAGGTTCGCACAGAACTAGTCTATTCGCAGGTTTGTTAATACTATAATCTGCAACTAATCATAACAGATCTATTACCATGAAAAGATCTAGTTAGTACCTTCGCATCCACGTGCATATTAGTTATTAGTACATATCATCATAAAATCATCAATAACAGATTACAGATATACTTCGTACCATAAAAAAGATAGACTCACAGCATAAACAAATAACACAACTAGACTCGTAGCTCCACAGATCCAAAGGTTCACATCGGCAGTAACACATCAGATCAGATAACAAAGAGATACTTTAACTATATCCACATATATTAGCATCCAAAAACCTAGTTACAATCCAAACACATCCTACGTACACAACCAACAGGGTCCACACACAGTGGGACTAAGGATCTCCATGCACACAGCCAGTAGGAGTCCTTACCCAAACAACCCAACAAATATCAAACAATTTTCACTTATCATCAGACTTAATTCTTGCCTACCTTAAGACTCAAAATGTTCATCTATTTATAATGACTTAGCCTATGCTTTCTTGTTGTCCGCAAATTGTGGTTTTTGGACTCTAGGTCTACTTGTGACCCATTACAATGCATTTGGGGCTTTGACCCACCCCAAAACCCCTGTGCTAGACTAATTAATACCAAAAATATATAAAATTGTACAAAATTCGTAGCTTTAGAGGACCTTGTTCCAACAGTCCCCCAACAAAATATTGTTACTTGTCCCAAGTCACTGCGGTCGCTGGTTCTCCATCTTGGCCTACACCTGCTTGATTGCATTCACCAGCGGGGGAAGAACTCCTTCACTTTGCGCAACGAAGTTCTGGGCTATCTCCACCAATTTCCGCGAAGTAGGGCTTCAATGGATTTACGACGACATTAACATCTTGGGACAACTTGAGGGCCTCATCCACCCAGGACTTGAGGTGATCGCTCAATGTCTTCTTCCTCTATCGAATAGCCTCCATGTCATCTCTAATCGCATGGCTAGCGCTCAGTCGGGCCAATCAATGAACAAGAACTAAATTAGTTAGTGTAGCTTCCATCTAGTCGAACTCTTCTTCCTTTTGGCGCAGCTCTTGGTTGGTTTTGCGTAGGAGAGGATCACGCTACACCTTGGTCAATAGCTGCATCATTATTTCCAAAACTTGTGCGCCTTGAGAGATTTGTCCTGTAATAACATTCATAGCCTCAGTGACCAGCGTGGCTCACTGGACCCTTACCTCTGGTAGTGTTTCTGGCTACAACTTAGCCTGTGAATCTCCAATCTTCTGTTCCATTTGTGTTTTGACCGCCTAGATCTTGGTCCTCAAGGAATTTAATGCTGCAACCAACCCCTCAATCTTGGCCTGGGGGGTGATCCGAACTGGATCATGGACTAGAATGATAGCTATGTTCAAAGTACTTGGAAAAGTGTTGAACCTAAACAATCGGAAAGGTCTCTTCGCTGAGATTCTGGTGCCACAAACAGTTATGAAAACTGAGATCATATGTGAAAGTTATGAATGTTTGAAGTCTCTAGTAAACTCCATTTTTCAGTTGACCAAGTTTGACTTTCCAACATTGGAAAAATTTAAAAGATAATATTCCAAGGAATATTCCTAGAATATTCCTCAAAATATTCTCTAGAATATTCCTCAAAATATTCCATTCGGTCTTATCACAAGTTGACATGTCGCAAGGCCGTATTGGTTGATGGATTGACTTATATGGATTTTTGGCCAATCAACGGGTGCCACGTGGCAAGCCCGAAGGCTGCTAGGTGGCCCCAAGCTAGGGTTGAAAGGCATTAGATTTTTTTTTTTTAACTTCATAGGAGTCGATCCGGGGTCTCACCCCTCCCATCCATGTGACCTGACCAAACGAGCTCCCTAGTGTTTCTTAACACTACTATCAACCGTGCCTTATTTGTGTTAAAATGTTTAAATTGGTGGAAAACTTAAAGGGCTAGCCCCGATAGCATATGACCCAGCACCAGAACCTTGACTTTAAGGCCTATCTCCATGGTCCATTTGAATGGTTATAGTGACCATTTTGGTGGGTTCAAGAGCATGGGACCAACGTAGGTTTACATTTGTTGTAATAGTTTTGAAACCGTTAAATGTCGCGATTCCACCAACGGCTAGGGTGGTGGTCCATGTGACCTACCACCCCCTAAAAATAAATTCCAGTTCAAACCATTTGCCAAGTTTGGGCACATTTCAAATTTTTTGGGGAGTTGACCATTTTAGTCAGCTTAACTGGAGTTCCTCCAGTTTTGGAGGAGGATTTTGGGGGACACTAGGAAAAAAATTGTTTTTACCACAACTCCCTCGATATTGAATGAAATTGGATGAAAGTTTAGTCAATTTTGGGTCTATTCAACCTCCTGAGAACTTTGGGATAGGTTTCAAGTTGAATGGATGTGTGCTTCAGTAGCTTTTGCTTTAGGGAAGATGAAGGAGCCATTAGGGCCACCATGAGACAGAATTAGTTTGAGGCCTAGCCAGGGGAGCTAGAGTCCTTTTCCAGAGTTTGAATAGTCTAAATTGGATAATTAAAATGTTTTGAATCTGATGAGATAGTTTTTAGAGCTTGTAGAGAATTTTTGAAGGCCAAAAAGATTCAGTAAAGTTGCAGGTGCCAGTAGTGTTAGCTTTTACCAGTAGTAGTACAGGGCTTAGCGAGAGCTGATTGAGACCATATGCAGTGAAATAGTGGTCATTATTTACTAAAAAATCATTTTGAATCTAATAAAAAAGTTTTATCAAGTGTTTAATACTTCTAGAGGTTGAAAACTTAGTAGAGAAGTTTTCTTTGACCTTAGTGCCATGGGGTGCGGAGAGGTGATTAAGGCAAAACAGGAGCAGCCGGAGACCATTTTTGATTATTGAATAGTCTAACTTGACTATTCCAGAAATTTTGGAACCAATGGAAGTGGTTTTAGAAAATTTTGAGAACTTCTAAAACTCGAGAAGTTGATGTGAAGTTTTGGGCAGCCCTGGGCAAACCGTGGAGGATAGCCTATTTTGGGAATGCAGTGGTCGATTTGAGAAATTTATCAGTTGGTATTTGGTGTTTGATGTGTGTTGGATACAACAGGAGTGGATTTAGTGACAGAAATATAGTTCTGAGGTAGTTTCTACCATTTATAAGCTCAAAGTAGCTTAGTGCACCGACAGAAGGAATCGTGTCGACAAGAGCCTAAAGATGTTTACAAAGTTCAGAAATACAATTGAGGGATATTTATGGTATTTTCAGTCCTTTGGATCATTTTTTTATTCATTGGAATTAAGTATTTACTTGTAAAAAAACTTACCTAATCCCAAAGAGCCGAGTCATGATGACAAAGCTCAAAGGAGACGTAGCCCACAAGAATTCGGATGAACTCCTAGATTAAAATTGTTGTTGTGTTTGAATGATGATATGCTACATTATGTTGCTGTCAGACATGTTAAATTAAAGCAAGAAAAAATTAAGTTAAGAAACATAAATAGTAAAAATTCATACACCACTTTCAAGTAAAAAATTCCGCAAAATTGTCAAGTACAAGCTAGATCATTTTATTTAAAATTGAGTGGTAGGTTCTTGAAATACATGCAAGTTATCCAGACCATTTTCAGATTAGGTTGGTATCAAAGCATATTTTCTTTCTTGACAAAGCACTTGGTTGCTTGATTGTATAGCTGAAAGGTGTTTAAACAGTGTAAAAGATTGATTGGTTTACTATTTGCAAACTGATTGTTGTTTGAGTTTGATTGAGATTTTTGGATAGCTACTGAATAGCTAAGTCATTGAGAGGAAAAAAAGGAAGAAAAGGCATTAAGGCATCTTCCTTACCCCAAAGGACCTCAAAGTTACCCTTGGACAACAAACCCTATTGATGATTTTTTGTTAAGAAGCTCTTGGAGTTTGTTTGTTGTTTGGCTGCTAGAATAAGAGTTTGTCTCCGTAGCCATTTGGTTAAAAAAGCTTTGTCATTTGTTTTGAAAGCTTTGAGAACTTTGTTGAAGTTCCTTTCGTTCATTGACATCATAATGACAACTTCTACAAGTGAAGTTTCCTCCTTCACAATATTCTTCGATGATGATATGAAGTGTGACTTTATTATATTGAAGGACATGGTGCAAATTTTGTTTGAGGATAAGCGAGAAAGCACTGGAATTCGTGAAAAATTGTTTCCCATGAAGGAAGAGAAGGAAGAAATTCTTCAAATATTGCATGATATGGGGAGGTAACTCCATCAAGCCCAAGAGTGTAATGTTCCAAAATTAAGAACAACTACACTATTGGGAATATCTCAAGATATTACCAATGTGGAGATCAGCAATACATAAACATGAGTTGGAAATAGCAGTGAATGCATTAAGACCAAAATGCTGGAAGATCCACATAACCATTCATTAGATTATAGTAGCAACAAATGTATACAAGATCTTGATGAAATGATCTCTCAAGCTAGGCAATGCAGCCTCAATGAAACATGTACATGAAATATGGAGAAATACTGCTACATAAACGAGGCCTTGGTTATGATTGTGCAATCCATGAGGAAAAACTACTCCAAAATGTCAATAATATCTAAATATGAAAATTAATAGTCCAAATAAGAAAGGGGAGAAAGATCTCAACCCCTGGAAACATACAATACACAATCCTCAAAGGGATTGGCTGAAAGATACACAAAATGGAAAATCTGTAGAAATGCCAGAGTTGCTGGGTAGCTGCAACAACTCAAGAACTAGAAAAAGATGGAGAAGACTGAAGATGTTGCAATCAATGACAAGATCTCCTCCAATGAATCTTTAGAATGAAAGGCTGGTACTTTCACTTGAGATCTAACCCTCCAAACATGTGGATCAAGTCTCCACTGCAAACACACTCAGAAATAACGTAGTCTAGAGAAGGGACTACGCTGTTGGTGAAGATAAATTCTTGGCCTTGATGCCAAATAGTGCAATAAGCTCCAGAATATCTCCAATTTGATATCTCAAAGGAAAGAGACGTTCCTCATCTGAAAATAGCTGATGGAGGTGGTGTAGTGAACCCTCACTGCAACATCCAGCAACACAACATTACTTTGCTGCGAAAATATCGTTGTCTTGATGGAGGATGCTTGGCCTCAAGCCTAGATGTGAGGAAAATCTTAGAAATCCCTCAAGAGGCCTCTCAAGAAGGTGAAAGAATCCTAAATAGGAATTCCTCCCAGCAATTCTTGCTAAACACCAAAGAATGCACAATTGTCTCACTTGA
This sequence comes from Pinus albicaulis, assembly GCA_034641835.2. Classification (NCBI taxonomy): domain Eukaryota; kingdom Viridiplantae; phylum Streptophyta; class Pinopsida; order Pinales; family Pinaceae; genus Pinus; species Pinus albicaulis. Next base: position 725 of record JAXQQM020088566.1, on the reverse strand, counting down.
CAATTGAGATGAACAATACAAGCATGAGAAACAATGGTTTCCTTGCCCTCCTTTTAAACAAGTGAAATCTCTCTCTCCATGGGCCCCATCCATTAGGGTTTCCTCCACCAAATATCATCTTCCTCATTCATACTACGATGTCTTCTAGAGTAAGCCACTCCTCCTATGGCAGCGTTGTTGACTTGGTCAAACATGACCTTGTCTTCATGCATTTGCCCCTTTTCACACTTGAAGGTGCAGAATCAAGTTCTTATGTCTATCCATTTCCACATGTGAGGGAATTTATTCATGTTTTCAATAAACATGGGCCTCCTTACCCATTTATTTAGCTGCAAGATGATAAAAGAAAAATTTTAATATTCCATTTAGCCATGTGCTAAAATGGGAATATTATAGTCCTCCCCTCCCAAATGTTGCTTGTCCTCAAGCAACTGCAAGGATAGAACTGAAGAATCTCCACCCTGTTAGCCACCCATAAATTTTTTTTGTCAAGCAAACAGGTGGCTAAATATTTTCCTGAGCCTTCAAGAAATACATTTCCTTTGAAAACATATCATTCTTGAAGCCTTTGTGTGCCCTTTTCTTTAGAAGAGATCTTCACTGCCAGTTCCATCAATAAATCCTCACTTTCTGTGAAAAAATTATACTCAGAAAAGCCTACATCTGCTCCCTTTATCCCTGCAAATTTCCCAATTTTAACTCTTTTTTCCCTTCTCAAAGTTTCC
>JAXQQM020059584.1:0-43548 GCA_034641835.2 Pinus albicaulis | reverse complement strand
CAGGACTTGGAACTCGAGTTTATCAAATTATTTGGAGATATTGATTTTGAGAAGCATACCTAGAATTTTATGCATTTTCAGAGAGTGGATGACTTCATGCATTAGGATGATGTCATCCAGTATTTGTATTCCTTCCACATATCTTGTTTTCTTGGGTGATATAAGTAGTGGGAGGAGAGGTTTTAGCCTGTTAGCTATCACTTTTGATATGAGCTTGTAAATGACGTTGCAAAGGATGAGTGAGCCAAAATTGTTCAAAGCAGAAGGGCTTGTTTCTTGCTGTGCCAAGGTAGGACCATTGCAGTTGAATAGGCTAATGATCAGACCCTGAAGCAGGCAGAATGATGGTGGCCAATGATCTTGTATATGCACATATCTTCCGTATTTGCGCATATCTTCCATAAATGCACGTATCTTTCGTACTTGAACATCTTTCATACATGTACATATCTTTTATATGAGAATATCTTCCGTATGTGTGAATATCTTCCGTAAATGAAAATATATTCTATAAATGTGCATATATTTTGTATATGCACAACTTTTATATATGCACATACCCATGCAAAACTCTAACCTCCGTATATACGTAGTTTCCACATATGTGTGCAACTTTTGTGTATACACATATAAAGAAGTTGTGCATATACGAAATATATGTGCAATTACAGAAGTTGTACATACACATAATATATATGAATTTATGGAAGTTATACATATACGAACTATATGTGCTTATACTAACGTTGCGCGAAACTCCAGCCTCTATATATGTGCATGTCTTCCATATTTGCATAACTTCCATATATGTGCATGTCTTCCGTATATGTGCTTCTTTAGTATATGCAATTATTTTTATAGGCACAAAAGATATGCGCATATACATATGTTGAACATAGAGAGAAGATATGCACATATACGCAATATTATGCACATATATAGAAGATATGTGTATATACGAAATATTTGCGCATATACAGAAGATATGCTCATATATGGAAGATTTGCGCATATACGAAAGTTGCGAATATAAAGAAGATATGCGCATATACGGAAGTTGTGCATAAATTCCATAATATGCATACATATGTCTCTATATATGTGCAACTTCCATATATGCACAGTTTCCATATATGTGCAAGTTATGTATATGTGTATCTTTTGTATGTGCACATATCTTCCATATATGTGCATATACTAAATATATGCACATATATGGAAGAAGCACATATATGAAAGATATGCACATTTACAAAACTTGTACATATACAAAAGATATATGCATATACAAAAGTTGTGCATATACAAAAGATATGCACATTTACAAAACCTGCGCATATACAGAAGATATGCGTATATACGGAAGTTGCACATATAGTAAATATATGCACATATAAGGAAGTTGTGCATATACAGAATATATGCGCATATATATAAGTTATGCATATATGGAAGATATGCAATAAAAAAGATGAAAATATATAAAATTTGTGCAAATTCTGTACTTGCACATATTTCGTACATGTACAACTTCTATATATCTGCATATCTTTCGTATGTGTGGATATCTTCCGTAAATGCGTATATCTTCTGTATTTCCATTTTTGCTGCGGTTGTTGGACAAGTTCCGTGCCGAAGGGAAGCGATGACAAGTCGAATGGCAAAAGGTGAAATCCACAGGTGAAAGTTTAGACAGGGCCTTGAGTTTGAAACATTTTTAAACTCAGAGTTCTTGGTCTTAACCATATATTTCAGTGGTTCAATTATGATTTTAAAGTTTTTATTATTGAGGTTTGTTAGTGAAACTAATACTATTTAATGAGGGTTGCAATGTCACACTTTTAAACAACATTCAATGTTGGATGTAATAACTCATGCAAAATAACATAAAGGTGTATCGTGAGATAACTATTTATCATAACAATAAAATTTTAGTAGAAAATCGAATAGAAAAATAAATATGATTCATAACCTACCAATCCTTGCATTATTTACAATGAGCCATTAAAAAATCAAGATTGTATGGCATTTCACATATGCAGTGGTTGAAATAAACAAACAAACATAAGACATATCTCTACTAGGAAGAGCGTTAATGCTCTTCCCCCAAAAAACGAGACTTAAGTGCATTAAATAAAATAATGATACAAGATAAATCCAAACGATTTTTTTTTCTCACCACTCATAGAGAATATCGCCATAGGAATTGAAGGGGATACCTATTGGATTCACATTCCTCTTTAATTTTTATTTTTTCACTTCAATGATGCAAACATAATTGCATATAAAAGGGCATGTAACCATGAAATCATATAAGATAAAACAAGCTTAAAAAACTCGGAACAAGATGAAAGAAGCTTACAATTATTCTTACCACCTTTATGCAACTTTCCTTCCCACCATATGAGAGCAGTGACACTCAATCGAAGGGATGCTAATTTGATCTTGGCCTCATATTCTTTGATTCATTGTATGCAGAAATATACTTCAACCTGTTTGATCCAACTATCCAAATTTTATACATTAGATTCTTCATTAAACACACGAAAATAAAACTTGACATCCAACTTGAAAAAATGGTTTTTAGGAGATTTTATACTTTTAGAATGATGAGAAGGTGATGAAGAAGTGGACCATTCACTAGTAGATGGGGATGGGGATTTAGGAGTCTCTTCTCCTCCTCCACCTTGATTTACTCAGGAATGATCATGTGGTTCTTTCTTCTCTTGCTTTTCCATTTTCTTCTCATACTCACAAAAATTTTGTCAACTTTTTATGCCACGGTGTATAAGACCTTGCAAAAATTTCACTCTTCCTCCAACCCATCATATTCATCTTCCATTTTCCTTCTTTGTGATTCATGCCCAGCTTCTAGATCAAAGGACTTGAGTTTTATTTCACCTCTTTGAAGCTTTGCCCTCGTTATCATACACTTGAAATTCACATCAACATGATACCCACTCTCATACCAAAATTCATCTGTATATTTTCACTTCAATGATGCATACAAAATTGCATATAAAAAGGCCTTTAACCATGAAATCATATCACATAAAATAAGCGGAAATAAAATGCAAGCACGAGAAACAAAGGCACAAACAAGTTGATAACAGAGTTCACCTAGTGTGGGTTACGTCTCCGAGCCCTAGTCAATGTGGGGAAGCCTCTTTCATTAATATTCTATGAAATTAAATTACATTACATTTACAAAAGACACATTATACCTCCACTTCTAAGGATAGTTTTAAAATGTACACCTCTGCTAAAGAAATGGATTGCATGATTGAGTTCATGGAAAAAAATCATAAAACATTACTGTAAATTCGACCCCTTTCTTCCTCGGTCAAAATATGGACCCTTGGGAATCACAAAGATTCCCCAAATATTCCTTCTTGTAGGTTGACTGAAATTCGACTACCCAGGTGAAAAAACTAACCTCACCTTCATGCTCCTTATGAAAAACCAACTAAACTAAGTATAAACATTTCCAAATTATATGCTGGTGAATTTTTTGGCTCTAAGGAATCTTTTAGATTCCTTGTATATTCTCTCGTAGGAATATTCCTAAAATATAAAGGGATATTCCCTATCTTAGTCGTCGTGCACACAGGGTTCCGTAGGGCTGGCCAAGTTCTGATGTCAGTTGGGTTTCACCCCTTGCCCTGTCTTGGCACAAAATAGTGGCATATATGCTTGTGGGTGGGCGAAACTCCCAACAGTAGCCACTTGGCCCACTATAAGTGGCCTCCATGAGGGGTCGTTGGCTGGGTTTTTTTATTGTTATATTGGTGTTGTTGTTACGTCAGTGGTAGTTCAGCTAATTTCCACACCGAGTAGGTTCAACTCCTACATACGTGTTAATATTTATATATTATATGGTGATCGGGCATGGTTGGGCAGGCCAACTGACCAATTTTTTTTAACATATTTCAAATTTAAAATAAACTACCAAAATAGTTTGTCAGTATTTAGGGGTTACCAAACAACCTAAGTAGGTGAAAATTTGGTCTCCACCAACTACCACAAAGGTGTAAACATTTTCCTCCTTAATAAACTCACTGATTGCTGACTGGGTGCCACATGGCACATTCTGATTTGTTTGTACTACCAATTGGCCTGCTGTCTAGGTTACTGACGTCACTTGCCACGTGTCGCCTTCTGATTGATTCTTTACTGATCGTACTGCATCACCATCTTGTTGACATCATCATCATACTGTTAACGTCAGCTCCACGTCATCTCTATGGGTCTTTCCTAGAAATTTTTTAGTTGTTTCTCAAAAACTTCACCATGCCATAATTTTGTCATACGATATTAGATTGGGGTGTTGTTCATGACATTGGATTCATATCGATGGGCTCTTTGATTCGAGATAGTGTTCGCTGAATTCTAAGCACTTAAAAAAATTGGCCTTTTAGGATCCTCCTGAATCACTCTTTAAGGTGGTGTCCTTTGAACATTGTTAAGCCAATACTAACTATTTCCATGATTGAGATAGAGTTACACTCTATCCTTATCAGAAATTAAACATGAAATTGGATAGATTATAAAACACAGTAATACCATTCTATTTATTTGAAAAGTGTTATTACATAGGAGGTATAATGACTCAATTCTCGAAATCCTCTTCTCCTCTACCAGAAAAAATTCCTACACTTATCCAACTTTACAAATTAAATTTTTATTGATGGGAAAATATCTCTCCAAGAAAATAAACTAGAAAATTGTCCAAAACTATCCAAAAACTAAGCTAAACACTTGCTAACATTTACAAATTCCTACCAGGCCATCTCCTCAAAATATACTAACAATATGGTTGTTTATATTTTTCTAGAATGAGGACAGTTGTCTCTATTCCGAATTCATCTAAATAAAATGAGACAATAAAAACTTCTATCTAAAATTTATACATCCCCTTTTGGGGCCTTAAAAAGAATGGTACAGTTGGCACTAATGCTCGTGCATCATTAGCAAGAGGTGTTTTTGAATTTCATAAAGAGAATCAACTGAGGTGATAGAGAGTATTCAAATAATATAATTACTCCTATAAACCTATTTAGTTGAATTATTTATTAGTCGTTAAACAATATAAACTTGATTAAATATCAGTTACATCTGAAACAATATATACATACAATTTGTGGTATTTTAGATGTAAATAGTTTTTCTTAAAATATGTTTCTTGAATAAATATATGATATATTTTCATAAAAATATCCTAGATCTATCTTAACCCTGAAACTATCAAGTGTCTAGAGGGATCAAATAGCTTTAGGTACAAACATCTTTTAAAGTAAAAAGAGATTTGATTAGTTTTTGATAGATCCAGGGTTATGATGGATCTGGGCTAGTTTTTACATACACACATACGATATCTAGGTTGGATCTATCTATCCCTCTCTCTCTCTCTCTCTCCCCCCCACTGTACTCTCTCCCTCACCCTCTCTCCATCTCTCCCTTGTCACCCTATCTCTCCACCTTTCTATCTTTATGTATTTCTTCTTCCCGCCCTCTCTCTCCCTCCATATCTCCTCTCTCTCAAGCCCTCTCTATTTTCCTTCCTCCCTCTCTCTTTCTCTCCCACCTCCCTCTCTCTCCCCTCCCCATCACTCTCTCCCACTCTCTCTCTATCTCTTTTTCGTCCAACTACATCATTATGTCCCTCACTATCTCCTTCTCTCCCCCTCTATCTTTATTTCTCCCTCTCTCTTTATCTCCTCTCCTTCTATCTATATTCCCTTCTCTCCCCTCTCACTCACTCTCTCTCCATCTCTCCCTTGTCACTCCTTCTCTCTCTCTCCACCTTTATCTCTCTATGTGTTTTATATTCCATCTATCTCTATCTCCCCCTCCAACTCCATCTCTCCCTCTCTCCCTCTCTCCTCTCTTGAGTCCTATCTATCACCTCCCTTTGTATCCCCCCCCATCTCTCTCCCTCCCTCTCTTATTATCTCTCCCCCCCCCTCTCTCCCCTCCATCTCTATGTCTCCCTCTCTCTCTCTCACATCTCCTTCTCTTTGTATTCCCTCCTCTCCTCTATCTCTCCTCTCCTTCTCTTTGTATTCCCTTCTCTCCTGTCTCTCTCTCCATCTCTCTCATGTCTCTCCCTCTCTCTCTACCTCTATCTCTCTATGTATTTCTTCTTCCCTCCCTCTCTCCTCTCCCTCCCATCCTCTCTCTCTTCATTCCTCTCTCTCCCTCTCTCTTACACCTCCCTCTCTCTCTTCCTCATCACCCTATGTAGTTAACGCTATATGTAATGTCAAAAATATTTTACATTGTTATGAATTTTTGGCATGCGATAATGATAAGACATGGTATTGGCCCATGGTATTGTAACAAAACCTATTTACAGTTTAATGATATCCATGGTAAAGTGTGGGAGGATATCCATGGTTAAGAAACTTGTTATATTGTAAGTTTTAAGTTTTTATATTCTTATTAATTTACTTTAATATGATTATGTAATCATTATTAGTTCATACTCTAACATTATATTTTTGTAGTGTTTTTTTATCATTACGCTTTATGAAAATTCTTGTGCTTGAGTAAACAGTTTACTTATACACTTCAAATTTCAATTTCTATTAGTTTCTTCTAAAGCAGGACTATAGGATGATTTGTGTCTCAACCATTATTAATTTAGCTTTGACCAATGTAAATTATAAATAATTATTTATGTAATTTTCCCCAAAGCATAATTTGTAACCTAAATTGGAAGGGCTTTACAAAACAGAATTACAATATAAAAAATTGAATTTTATTATTTTTATAAGGCTTTATAATGAAAATTTAGGGATTGGGTAATCATGCATTTGCATGGTGGATTCCACTGACATTCAAATATTTTCAAGGTAAGATTTTCAATTAAAATATTTTCAGAGGCTATATGTACCCGAAATAAAGTTCCATGGATGGATCTTTTTGACACGTTCTAATTAGGCTAATAATCAGTTAAATCAATCCTAGGAAAAAATCTTCTCAAAGAGCACGTATCGGTGAAGGAAAATGATATTTAAATAAATTTCCTCTGTTATCGAAAATAAAAACTGAATCGTTATTTTTCCAGGGTAACCAAAAGAATTGAACTTAAATTTAAGGTCAAAAAGTTCAGATTGAACTGTGAAAGCAAAATCGGATGCTATTTTATTATTAGCAAGATAAGTTCAGTGCACTAACATTCAATTATCGAACGTGTGATAGAGGAGTACGTTTTCTAGGTAAAGTTTGAAAACATAGCAATTTAACACATTGGTCATAAGGAACTTATTGAATATTAGCATTTAAAGGCAAATGCACTAAATATTAATCATTTTGGCAACTAAACATTTAGAGATTCGAGATGTTGCACAAAATAGCTCTAAATATCTAGGATTTAGATGACACTTGGTCGCTCAGTGCTCAATGTCGATAATTCTTTGCATTCTGGATAAGCAGGTATAATTGTTTACTTGTAATATATGTATTTTTAAATAATGGTTAAGTTTTGAAATTTGGTTTTTGTGATTCATAATTTGTATAGAAATTTTTTTGGGTGATAATCACATATGAAATTTTTTTGACACGTTTCGCAACTAGCCATTATGGATAATTTTTAATGTTTAATTTTTTTTCAATGTTTAATTTTTTAATTTTTTTTGCTTTAGTAGAATATAAGCTTTATGACCAAATTAGCTACTTTTTAAAGAATTAACCCTAGGATCAGTCTCTACGTATGTAAATAATAAGCTAACACTTGAAAAGTTGTATTCATCTTGGTTGGCTAAGACTTTTACTACTTCTTCCTCAGACCTTGGAGATTGTTGGAGAACAAGATAATTTAGGGAACGTATCATCCTCATTGAGAAAAAATGAGATATAACAGCGCTACTAGCTAGGCGTGAAATGGCAACAATTTACAAGAATCAAGGATAGAAAATAGAAGAATGAAGTGCAAATAGAATACATGTACAAAATTAGAGAAAAAAATGTGAATGAGAAAAAAAAAAATATGTATCCAAAGAAAACTGGTGACAAATTCTTATTACAACAGATTCACAGAATAGAGTAGGAATCCATCAAGGGATATCTTTATCCATCTAATTCAATGCATCTAATTTTTAATTATTTTTAAACTAGTAGTAGTTCAAATGGATTAAGCCAAACACATCTCCTCCGAGTTTAGAAATTAAGTACTATTATTTTTTATTTTTTAAATAGTAGTTCAATTGAAATAGTGACACAATTACCTAACACCAATCCAATCATCCTTTCAATATTGTAACAAACTCCATCATCCATGCAATTACATCTCCAATGTTAGCCCCAACACCCAAGCAATTACATCTACAATGCTAATAAAAAACATCTGGGGATACCTGTACATACCTATGCCTATGCAGCACACCCAACTACTGAATTAATAGATTTAATGTTAAGTTAACAAACCAAGATTATGAACTGAACATGAATGAAGTTTTAATTGTGAGTCTTTACAATCATAGTGATTCACGGATTTTTCAAGTTTTGAATTTATTTCCAAAAAAACATTTTAAGAAACAAAAAAAATTAAGATGGTTTTATATAATTTCCAACCCGCTCTAACAGACGGGCCCTGATAATAACTTGCATTTATAGGGAGTCCTAAGCCCTTATGTTGTATTAAAATACAAATTTTAGTCATAACAGACTTAATGGTGTTACTATTTTCAACAGTCATGGCATGTTGTTTATGTGCATAACCACAACAAAGCAACCTGCAAACTTTCCAAAGTAATTTTCCTAGTTCACTTCAACAATGGCATGTTGTATCATCTAATAAGTTAATTTAAGTCCACATTCCAAAGAAGTTTGTATCTGAGCAGGATCATGGGAAACATTGTCTATTAACTTGACATGGTAGTATAGAAAAACCAGGGTTGGAATTTGGATTTCTCTTTACACATCAAACAATTATTTTTTGACGTTTTGGATCTTTATGCTTCCCGTCAAGTAACTTTATGTTTAAATTTTTTCCCTTCATGAGTGATGTTTTGAAAATAAATTAACCCTTCACCAATAAAAGTTTTATTTAAAAATTAGTTTTCAAATGTCTTTGACCGAAACATTTGTATATATATCAAATATTAGGAGATCTTATGGGACATATAAGATGACAAAAGAAGTATAACTATTCAATTTATCGATAAAAACTCAAGAGTAAATTAATTAATATGGTTTATGCAAAGATTTACATAATATAATGTATACTTTATACTATCTTATTGAAAGATAAAGTATACATTTGACTATATATATATATATATATATATATATATATATATATATATATATATATATATATATATGTAGCATTGTTCTGAATCATGAGATATACACTAATATTATAAAATATTAAACATATAATATCTAAACCTTTTAAAAATTAAAATACTAAACTTATAACAAATGAATATTTTGGATCTCTTAACGTTACGTAATATGCTTATGCTATGGTTTCCTCCTTCATTATTACATTATGAGAGAGAAAATACTAATAAGCAGTAAATGTGGTAAAAACACACTTTGATCAAATCCTTCCTTCTATTTATCACTAAAATTTAGCGAAAATTTCAAAGGAACTTAGCTAAGTGGTATGGTTCATGATTTGTGTCCAAAGTAGCATGGGTTCAAGTGTCCAGAGATATGTTGGATCTTGTGACATTTATGAAATATTGGTTCTACCAGGTAAAAAAATCAATATAGATATATATTATTGTACATATATATAAACAAATAAACACACAACAATATATACAAGAAACAAAATGTGTGTATTATAGTAACATTGAATAAAATCATAGAAAAATCACTCTAATAGGGCTCCATATCATATCTAAATAGTTTATTTTTTATAAAAAAAATGTAAATTGACAAACAATTTTCGTTCCATCTATGATTGGGATTCTTCTAATTGTTTTTTGTAACAATTGAACGTCTAACCGTGATGCAAACAATCATTGAATTATGTTTGACCCCTGAGCTTTACCAGCTCAACTAAAGGTGAACCTACATTCATCCCATCTCTCAATGGGATGCTTCTATATATTCTATTTAATCTAGCCTTTCTTTACCCAACCAAACATATGCGAGAATAGCCTACCTAAATATTACCTTAAATTAGCCTAATCTTATCTAACCGAGCCACCTAACCTAATCTAGCATATCATACCTTAAGCTACACTAGCCAACTCTATCTTAAAGTATATAAGCTAATCACTAACCTACACAGACCAAATTATCCTTTCCTGCCATAAGCTTAAGTTTAAAACCCTAAGTATTTTGATCTAATGTTTAAATACTTTATCCCAAAACTAAAACTATAGTGGATCCATATCCTAAACATGCGACAAAGCCTTCCTCATATTGTACTTGCTTAAATAAAATAATAGTAATTCAATGAACACGTATATGATGTAGCAATATACATCTTTATTCAAATCCACTTTTTAGTATGGAATAAACAATCATAGACCCATAATGTGACTCCATGTAAGAATTACATAATATAATAAAAAATACATAATAAAATAATTGATTTAAAGAAATGAAAATAATCACTTTACTAGTGCAACCTGAAAAGCACTTGCCACATGAGACATCTCATGTTGCTAAAATTGCAAAAATCATAAAAAATAGAAAAATTATAATTAGTTTAAATTATTATTATTATTAATTATGAAAATAATTGATATACAAGTTAAACATTTATACATTTAAAAAGCATGGAATAATATTTGTAACCATCTATATTCACAATGGAGATTCTTAATTTCTAAATTGACTCCGTTACAATATCATGGGCCAATAAAATAACTTATGATGACAACATGTCCAAAAAAAAACATAAATCACTTCATATGATGCTTGTCTATATGATTATTTCTTTTAATTAATCAATTTAATTAAAAATGAAAACATGTCATAAAAATATAAATATTCCATAGAAGTTAAATCTATGCCATCCATGTTGAAATATGTAATTCCTACTTGTCTATTGTTGTGATTCTCTCTATGTATAGAGCCTGTTCCTATTCTATAGGTTAGTTCCTAGTTTAGTGTGAGGTTGAGATATTCTCTCAACCAAATTATTGTGCATCCAAGATAGCTTCCCTATCTTGAGACTGTACCTCATGTATATATGTAACATGAGCTGATTAATGAAATAGAGCTTGTATGCTCAGTTTCTAAGTTGGTATCGGAGCCTGTTTGGGCCTGGGCCTGGCCTTGGCCCCTCCTGGGCCAAGGGAAATAAAGAGCCTAAAGCCTGTGTGGGCGAGATTGAGAACCATGACGTTGTTGTTAGTTGAGCCTGCGTAACTTGAGAGGAGCACCGCCAAGCGAAGTCATAACTGCTGAGGAGGTCGTGGTATCAGGTTGAAGGAGCATCGTTGGAGCGTCGTTTGATTTGCGTTTTGAGCTCCATTTTAAATTGCTGTAAATTCAATGTGAAGTTCGCTTGTAAGAGTTAACAGTGTTGCCGTGAAATTGCTGAGAAATATCTTTCTGCTGCGTTCGAAATATTTCAGCCAGGTTTCGTTGCTCAAATTCCAGGCAGTGATCGAAGATGAGAGATCAAAGTGAAAATGGGAACCTCAACAGCTAAGGATGCACAAGCTCTCGTTGCATCCCTTCGATCTGCATATTCTGCAACTCCTACCAAGCTGAAGATCATTGATTGCCGAGTCGACAGAATTGAGCCAACGTCTCTGTCTTGAGGGCGTTGAATAGGCTCTGGGAACCGCCAACCGACTCTGTGTTTATGGACTACCATGATCATATTTGGATCTGCATATGATCTGATATGTCACCAGATATGCCAACCAATATGCCCGAAATGTGGATGTGAGTTCTCGGAGCCCGAAACGCGGATCACAGTGTTGGATGTCGATAGTGGCAACATTGCAGTTGAAATGTGGATCACTTGCAGCATCAATATACCTCTTGGGTCAAAGCTTACGATGGAAATTTGGAGTCTCAGTCGACAGCATCTGGAAAATCTAAATATTCTGGTGTGCAACCAATGTTTATTGGTAAGTTTCTAAGTTTCGAGGAAAACCTGTAAAAGAGAGTCGTAGGTGCAGGGATCCATCCAAATGCCAATCCGGTACATAGCATGCAGAATTCGAAGCGCCTCTGTCAATCGACTTTGTTTGCATAATTTTCTCACAGTTTTAGCAAGGTTAGGGCTATCATCCGCTTCTTGTGCAGCGATGTTGTTGGAATTTGTGGTGAAAGGGAAATTGGTAGGCAGAGAATTGCATATGGGCTGGAGAAGGGTAACCATTTTTTTCTTCTGTTGTTGCTGTTGAATCCGTAAGTATATCGACATTGCCATTGATTTGTGTTGCATTTATGGAAACCAGGCGTTTTCATTAGCAACATCGACATCGAGTAGTGGCACAGGTGAATTTGGCATGAAATCAATTTGGACTCTCTTCATGGAGTTGAATAGGTTGAATTCATTCCATTTAACGTCTTTACGCGCTCATAGAAATTTCTTCTTTGAATGAAATCAGTCCAGTTATTATTATAAAACCTCTTGAAATTTGACTTTGAGCGTAAGTTGGCATTAGAAGTGTTGGACATTAGTATAAACTTTCAGAGTTGACCAGTTTAAATTTTGAGGTCATCAAAAATATAAGAACAGGTGTTTATTTTCTTGATGCTCTTAATCGATTCTAAGCAATGGAAAGCCACTGTTTGCGTGCTCGAGGTAAATGGCAGTGGGTGTTGCTGTTATGAGGAGACAAAATATGGGAATCGAGGTAATTGTGGGAGTTAGCAACAACGAATTGTAGACAATCTCCTCCAGCCAGGACGCAACTAATGGAAAGTGCAGCTCCTAGGATTCTTGTTGTTGCAGCCTGATAACCAATGCAAGAAGGCATGTTTGGAAGTCTCTTGTGTCGACACCAAATGTCCATCGATGATGATGGAGAGATGAATATGGTGCAATGAGTATGGATGTTTGTTGTGACTGCGTTACTGTGGCGACGTTACTGCAAATCTGACTTGTGTGTCATTGCATGCTCTAGAGAAGAGCTAGTAAGCCTTAATGGCTTGTGGCCCCTTTGTGGCTGTGGTGAGCCTTCGTGGCTGAGTTGAGCCTTTGCGGCTGTGGTTGAGCCTTCGTGGCTGTGGTGAGCCTTTGTGGCTGTGGTGAGCCTTCGTAGCTGTGTTGAGCCTTTGTGGCTGTGGTGAGCCTTCGTGGCTGTGTTGAGCCTTTGTGGCTGTGATGAGCCTTCGTGGCTGAGTTGAGCCTTGGTGGCTACATTGTATCTCCTCAAGGCTGAGCGCCTGAGCAATGGAGGTGAATCGTTGCTTGTTGAAATGTGAACTAGCAAGCAGGTGAAAGGGTGTTGCTCGTGCTTGTTCATGAAGCAATGTTGAGCGATAAGTTGTCAGTGATCTGATAGGGATCAGATCGAAGACAACGTGCAGTGTATGATCTTGGATCGGCTCACAACAACAGTGTGGGCATTGTTTTGGTGAACTAAAATTCGGGGCGGTCTGTCCACAACAGTGAATGGTGTGGCCATGTGTTGAACATTTGCATTATCATTTGGTATTGTTTGTTTGAAAGCATGATTGTTTGTGTATGTTTGGGCAAACGAAATATTTCATGATGGACATATTTTGGAACTGGAATTAATATACATATTGAGATTAGTCACCTCAATATGGAGTTATTTTTTGTTAGAATTGACTACTCTAACAAATGACAGGTTAAGGATGGAGTTCCAAGTTCTAATTGACAAAGACAAAGATGCCCAAGATGTGAACATTTCAAAATATGATGTAAAGGAGCAGCGACAACATTTAAAGGATGATGGACAACAAAAGTGGACAATCAAGTTTGTGAGAGTTTGTTTTGTGTGAGTTTCTTGGAATAGACTCATGACCATGAGTATGAGTCACAGTTTGTAATTAGAAGCAAATCTACATGTCATTTATTGTTTGTATGTGCTGTAAGACCCAGAGAGGCATGCATACCCCTTTGTTATATGTTCCCTTTGTCAGAGAGTTTTAACACCCTGGAAGAGTGTGTCATGCGGGATGGATACACTTGGGTGGGCCGTATTGGTTTTAGACTCCACAAGGTGAAATTTTATATCAAGGGGGAGTTAATCGAGAGGTTGGATGAACCATGTATGTGAAGGACTTCCTAGTAGACTGGCGGTTGCAGCGGTTGGAACCCATGCATTTCGGTAGATGGTTGTTCCTCTATATGGACATCAATAATAGCATGAACATGATACAAAGTGTAATTACCAAACAGGACTAGTTGTAGATTTTGCAGATAGATATTGAGACAATTAGTCATTAAGGGGGAGTGTTGAAATATGTAATTCCTACTTGTCTATTGTTATGATTCTCTCTATGTATAGAGTCTGTTCCTATTCTATAGGTTAGTTCCCAGTTTAGTGTGAGGTCCTATTCTATAGGTTAGTTCCCAGTTTAGTGTGAGGTTGAGATATTCTCTCAACCAAATTATTGTGCGTCCAAGATAGCTTCCCTATCTTGAGACTGTACCTCATGTATATATGTAACTTGAATTGATTAATGAAATAGAGCTTGTATGCTCAATTTGTAAGTATCCACCAAATAATTATTGATAATTACTTTAAAATTCTAGAAAGATTGTTCCAAAATAAATATCTATACACTTAATCAAAAAATATAAAATTTTAAATTATATTTCAATAAAAAACTAAATATAATAAATATATAACATAAATATAATTTATTTTGAAAAATAAAAATCACAATCTTTCTCATATTTATAAATATGAGTTAAAATATAATATACAACATAAATAAAATAACTTTCCAATATATATTATTAATTAACTAAATAATTTTGTATTTAAAAATATTTAAATTAAAATAAAAAATATATTATATAAATTTTTTAACTAGTAGAAAAACATTACAATATGCATTAAAACTTAATAATTTTTTATTCCAATTTAAAATTCTATTCTAGTTCTATACTTTTATTTATTAAAAACAAAATCGTGATATACTACAATATAGTATAAATCTTCTCGATTTCAAATTTTTTTTTTTTTTAAATCTACACAATGCGTGATATATAATCAGATATATCCTAAAAACTACCTAAATATAATAAATTAATACATAAAATACAGAAGAACAGTAGGTTAAATCATTATATGTTGATAGAGACGCAATACATTTTATTAGACAATAAGAAATTCAACTGAATATGATGCAGAGAAAAACATTGTTACATGTATAATTAATGTTTATAATTAGCAACTAAGTATTTCATATTTCAAAATGTATAGATTTGAAAATATATTAATAATGTTTTGAGAAAAAATTCAACCATAAAAAATAAGTTATACACATTTCAATGCAGATGACAAGTAACTGTAATGAAAATATTTTAAGGGTAAAATGAGCTATGGCAACCTGTCAAATTCCAACCCTGAGAAGAACAAAGGATTCCAAGCTAAAATGGTGTGAGGTCTCCACATATAGGCCATGCTTTTCAAGCTCCTCCAGAATCCTCCACATGTATCTCGGCCTTCTTTGGCTAGTAATGCTAATAATTGCTTCCCTACAATCAAATTTCACGGCCATTTTTCCTCAGTTGCTTTTTTTTCCAGATTGGATTGCCAGCAGATTGTCTCTCTTTCTTTTCAGTTGATGCATATTTTCCTCGACCTTTCTAATGTGATTGATGGCTTCCTCAAGTAATCCGCATCCGTCAAGCTGGATCATGAAACAAAATATGCAATTTAAGAAAAACCATATAAAGCTGAATAAGCTTAATAGAGAACTGATATTACAGTTTCAAATAAAAAATATATCAATCCTGGAAGTTGTATAAATTTTTAATTACCTTTACAGGAGTAGCAGGCAACATAGATTCTAGTTGGGTACATAAACGTTTCATTCGCTAATTCCTGCGCATCAGCTCTTCTAATATTTGGATTTCTTTCTTAGAAACTTTTGTCATCTGATCCACATCTCGCCATACAATTTCTTGCAGATCATTACAGTCCTGCCAGTCCAAGTCTACCGGGGATGGACGCTTTCTGGAAGCAGTGACTTAGAAATCAACGTGCAAATCGACATGTGAAACAATTGAATACGTTGTCTCGCTCGCAGGATAGGAATAAGGCAACAGACAATCGGATCCCATAACGAATGCAGGGACAAATCCACCACTTTTTCAGCGAAAATTATCAGGTATCTATTCCTGTGTTCATATTTGGAATTTACAGGATTTTGGCATTCTTAAACGATCCAAAACATCAAATTTCTAAAAAATGCAGCGATAAAAACGAATTAAGGAATTGCCTAAAAAAGGATTTCTCTGAACGGTATAATCAATTCTGCAGATTGAAGCTGCTCGAATGCTGCAACTAATATATCGTAAGCTATAGATGATCATCTCTTGATGCAATTTGTCTAAACAACTCCCCATCTTGACGCCATTCGAGATCTGTGGTCTTAGCGAGTGCCATGACTCTTGAATGTAGATCCTCCTCACACTGCTTCAGCTGTGTATTAAACAACATTGGTGTCGCTCACCTCATTTTTTCGATGTTTGATGAATCCATGTCGAATTCATTCCCCACCAAAATGGCCTGTGAAAATTACTTGAACACAGCAACTGCAACAAAACATCGGCTGAGCGGTAAATATAAATTAAAAATTCAAATTTACAACCCGGTTGTCAAATTCAAACTTAAAATTCAGAATGAGCTTGCAACTAATGCGTACATCGTATAGAGTACCCTCGCATTCCTACGAACTGGTGGTGGCTATTCAATTGCATACACCGTATAATATACGTTCGCATTCCTACGATCTGGTGGTGGCTATGCAATTACCCGAAATACCATTGTACGAAGACAATGCATGGATACAGTACATGCAGAGTTATATATGCCCATGCCATGGGTGGCCATATGGCTGGATGGGATCAGGTTATAGAATGGAGGTCTAATAAAGACTCTTAGAAGCATTTAATAATCTATAGCTTACGATATAGCTTACGATTTATTGGTTGTCGAAAATTTGTCCCTTGAATTAGTTACAACATAGCTTTTTGTTTCCCTGGAAAACTACATTCAAATTGTGAGTAGGCCTAGCAGAATGCTAAATAATTGTAGTTAATTTGGTTATGAAAGTAGAACTAAGAATATTCTCATCCTATGAAATAGGCACCTTTAATTATTGAGAAATTGATAGACGGAAAATAATTGTAGTTAATTTGGTTATGAAAGTAGAACTAAGAATATTCTCATCCTATGAAATAGGTACCTTTAATTATTGAGAAATTGATAGACGGAAATATCAAGAATTATCTAATTAGCACATGGGTATGCTCGATATAATGTTATTGAAAAAAAAAATGATTGAATTTCAATCTGCGGTTGCTTTTGAATCTAATTGGAAGTTTGCAGCAGGGAATCACATTAGATAATTTTCGTGAAGTATGGAGTGCGACCTCTATTGTCAGCAGCATAAACTTAGAAAAGGTATCTGGTCTCCAGATGAAGACGAGAAACCGATGTGAAATGTCACAACGCATGGTCATGGTCTCTACAGTGTTGTGCACAAACATGTAGGTCAATATTTTATGAGTATTGAATATTATTATTTATTGAAACATTGTTCATACTTTAGATTTTAAGAAGAATTATAAGGAAACAATCGATTTAGATTCAAATTTTGTTTTTATGATGATGTTATCTAAAACTATCTTGTCCATATTATATTTCTAGAATATTGTTGGAAGAGTTGTAGGCTTCATTGGATAAATTACTTAAGGCTTGGTCTGAAACGATGGACATTTTCTGCTCACGAAGAAAAAGTTATTACTGCTCTCCATACAGCCCTCAGAAATATGTAATACTTTTCAATTTCTGAGGTCATCCCTTAGTTCCCATAGTTTCTTAATGAAATAAATAAATGTAGATAAGAACAGTCAAATATATTGCATAATCGGCTTTGGTTTAGAGAGTCAAAAAATCTGGATTTAAGGTCATTTCCTCTCACAATAATAGGTGGTCACAAATAGCTACACATTGTCTGGGGCATACTGATAATGATATTAAAAATTTCTGAAATTCATCGATAAAGAAGAAACTCAATCAAATGGGCATATATTCGAATACACACACAGCCATTAGCGATGCTCTGAATGCATATGATGAGAAATTTGCCAGATATATATTCTTAGGAATATGAGCTCGTACCAAGTTACATGGACAAGCTAAGATATGAGGATAATAAGGTTTGTTTTGGTGTGTGGATAAAAGTTGTGCAGGGAGTGCGGGAGACAGTGTGTACAGGGAATGCAGGTGTGGAGAGAGGTACACAAACTCCCCCACACATCCTTTTTCCATACACCCTTTTCCTACAAAACTTTCCTCCACACATAAAAATATCTATTAATTAGTTAATCTTTCATCGATTTCTTGTTTTCAGGGGACAAAGTGACTTTGAATACAATTACTTGAAAATTTTCCATATAGGAATATTCACACTAAACCTAATTCTTCATATTTTGACCACTCCTTCCAATTCGACCTCGTTATCATACCAGGGGTGAGAATGTAGTGAGATAATAACTTCCATAAGCTCATCTTTAAAAGTAATCATGATGTATTCATAAAATATTACGATTTTTCTCGACGTAATTTGCATGTTTCTTTGTGGGTTAGAGGCCTTTCGTAGTAGAATGAAGTGTGATTAGGAGAGAAAATGAAACCGCAGTACATCAACTCCATGTTTCTCCTTGTCATTGTATCATTTGTAGCTTCTTATATGAAGGATATGCTAGCACTAGTGGAGTGGATGAGTTTTCCTAGACATTCCACAATGACATTTTTCCCGGGTTGAGTCAAGATCCAATATAATTTTACCCCTCACCAATAGCAATAAAGTTAGACACAAGTGCTACCGTCATCGGTTTTGTTTCTCCTTGTCATTGTATCATTTGTAGCTTCATATAGGACCCCAGATAAACAAGGGTTTGATATAGAACAAACAGCATCTGAGGAGGCCCCCGGCAGGGCTCGACCACCAGATATGCCAGCACCAGTGGATGAGTTTTCCTAGACATTCCACAATGACATTTTTCCCGGGTTGGAGTCAAGATCCAATATAATTTCACCCCTCACCAATAGCAACAAAGTTAGACACAAGTGCTACCATCATCGATATTGCTAACACTAGTGGACTGGATTTCCTGGACGTTCCACCATGATATTTGTCCGAGGTTGGCGTCAAGAACCAATATAATTTTACCCTACACTAGTAGCGACAAATTTGGAAACAAGCGTTAGCGTCATCAAAATTTTTAAAAAGATAAGATCTAATCCCTTTTATATGGTTTGGGCAATTGTTACCCCAATATGATTATTCCTCTTTTAGCGATGCGGTGGAATCTTTTCTTGCTTTAATATTTGAATTCAAAAAAATTATATATAGATTCTTATTGCACCATGTAAAAGTAGCGAAACAAAATGTTGGTCTTTCACTTTAGGTAGTGATGGGAATTTTTGTATGCAAGTGTAGAAATTAATGTGTAGATTCTAAATTTCTCATGTAATGTACTAAAGCATAAAACAGAAGACTCAAATCTACTATACTCATCTGTGTAATGAAATTCACGATCCAGAACACATATAAAAAAAAATCATCATGAGTTAATCGACAAACACAAAGATTTATTTAGGAGAAAGAAACTGATCAAAACCCTTTCGTATATATATTTCATGAATCAAAGAATATGGATGAATACAATATGCTTGCTCAATTTAGAGCACAACCTACACATGAGAGGAATTTAAAAAATACTTTTAACATAAATTTATATACTTTTTGTGGTAGTATTTAAAGGTTTAATTTAGCTATATTTAAACTAAACGGTAGGTACTAGCTACTATGTAGCACTTATTACAATATGTTTGGAATCACCCTAGAAGAAAAAAGATTGTCATTGGCACATCATTACTAAATTATTGTCCAAATGATGACGTTGGTTCAAATATATATATATATATATAGCTAGCTTTGGAAACGTTATCTATGATGGTCATACTTTAATTTTAAAATGTATCCAAAGCAGAGATTTTGAGGACAAACATCTCTTCCTCATTTCTTTGATCCATTTAACATCAATTCTAGTTTTTTTTGCACTAACACGAAATGGTGACCATAGAGCCCACCAGCGATGATGTCGCATATAAGAGAAGCCCCATGAAATGGAGTGCCTATAGAGAAAATTTATAGGGCTTAAGCAATTAAGAAGCCCTACAATCTAATGGGGTGTCAAAAGAGCTCAAGAAAGGTGCAGAAGCGGAGGGTCATTTGGATTGCGGGAAGGGAGGTCGAATGGTGGGAGACTGCTAGTGAAGGTGGAAATGAAGAGGAAGCCCCCTCAGTCTATGCAGATATCGAAGATAGCTATGTGGATTCCATGACAAATGAAGAAGAGAAACATATATTGCCGCATTATCATCATTTGCATACTGAAACCTCTTATTTCTATTTTCAATCTTATTTTCATGTTCTCTTTATCATTCGCCCATGGGATTTAAATCATGTTGCTCAATTATTGGTGATCTCTATTTTTAGATTTCCCAATCCATAATATGTGTATCTGTCGCGACGAGTGCTTCATAGTTTTTTACTATAAACATATTGCTTTATGGAAATCGATTATGCAACTATAGTTCTATGACGTTAGAGGGAACTGATTTCGTTGTCTTCATATAGAAGCATGCAAAGATGGATCCGGGAAGGAATAAAATTAGGTTGAGGTTTCAAGGAGCTAAATGTAGTCGATGTCTGTCTAGATATGCCGTATTTTTAGGACAAAAAAAAACATAACAGTTTCCATTATAAAAAAACGTTTTACATGGTCTTAGTTATTGTCCATAGTATTAAGATTTATATCAAAAGGACTCCAAAATACTCCATTTCTAAGCTAATTAACCCCCCATGTTGCTGCACAAGGCAACAATCAAAATGTTTCCAAAAAGATAAAGCAATTAAACACCATTGACTGTCAAGAACAAAGAGAAAAAATCTCAAAATAACAGGAAAAAGATGTATCTCTTTGATAAGCAGGGAACCTTTGGAGCACATGAAATGAAATAGTAAGCTAACTAAACAAAAATACTCCTTGAATGTGCACAACCCCCTCGAAAATGAACTCAAAGTGCATCTTCCCTAGCGGAAGCACCAGGGCACGCTTTGACAGGGAGTTTGCTTCGAGGTTCTTTTATCTAAAAATGTACTCAAATGAAATCCTAGAGAAGAGGGCCTTTTGTACTCAGATCCTCTGCATACAATTGAAGAGGGCTGGAACCTGTAACAAACTCAGATCTTGCATCCAAAGGATTGTTGAGAGAGAATCCTTGACTAACAAGAGATTTTCAATGCTGAGCCATAGAGCTACTTGTAATGCCCTCCATAATGCAAGCATTTCAGCCAACAGTTTTCCCTGAAGCCGCCAAACCATCTGAACTAGTATGAAAACCTTGATTGATGTGGAGAGAGAGACCATAGCCAAAATGACCTCCAGCGGATACCCCATTGAAAAAACAGATCAAAAAAGAATTTGACAAGTCAACAAACCTAACTGACCTGGAGGATTCCTTAGGACTCTAAGGGCTAATTTCCTGAAAATGGGAAACAATGAAAAGAGATGATAATTTAACGCCAGGAGTAATAACTTCAAAAATGTCTTCATTTCTGGAGCGTAAGTTTCCCCAAAATATTAATAGGGGGAGAGTCTTGTAAGCCTTGGAATGCGACTCCCAAGAGAAAATCTGAGAAATGATTGAAGAAATGTCTCCCCCAACCTAAAACCCCAATAGAGAATAAACCTATTTCCAAATATTCATTGCAAAAGGGCATCGAATAAATAGGTGTAGACAGTCCTCCAAATCGGATTTACATAGGACACAACAACCAGGTTCCACAATGACTTTCTTCATGAGGGTGGCCCAGGTTAGTATTCGATTGTAGAATATTAACCAAGAGAAACAATTAAGTTTTAGGGGGCAATCCCATGACCACAAATATGCAGATAGAAGAGCGGGGGGTAGAGATTGCACACATGAAGTGATATATGTTCATATAATTCTGAAGCCATGTGTTGGAATATTGAGAATTCCAAACAAACAGTGGAGAGAACAAACTCTCCTCTACAACACAGAGAAGTTTAAAACATAAATTTTAATCGCAGACAGAGATGGCATGAAAATGCTTTCTATTTCAATAACATAACTTAAAAAAAAATGTTACAAATTTTCTTTCTCAATGGAGGGATTCACAAAATAAACTCGACTGCTACAGACGCAGTGCTATAAAACACAACTTTTCTCTCTCTGTCTCTCAAGAACACACAAGCAGTGCTTTGTTTTTCTTACTGTGGTTTTCTTGCCTGCGGGCTCTTCACATAGCGATACAACAACATTACATTACATTGGCTCTCGGGCCTTTTCTCCTTTTATATGGCACGATGGAACAAAATACGTAAAACAACAATAAAAAAAATTACAAAGGAAAATCTTTGCAAAACATAAAACTTTGATATTGGCGCGACGTACGAGTGGGGACCACATCGTAGTTGGCCATCGCAATTGACAGTATTGCGATATGCGATATGGCGGAATGGCAAAAGTGTGATTTGGAATATTTGCGATGTGCGATGGGATCGCATCGCAAATATCTGCGATAACACATGGCGGAAATGAACAATGGAAATGCGATATTGCGATATTGCGATGGTGCGATGGGCGCACATTGCAACTTTCAACATTTGCGATAACATATATATATATATATGTGGCGGAACAACTTTGCGATATGCGATTGTGCAATCGTGCGATGGCGCGATGATCGCACATCGCAACAAACTAACTTGCGATGGCGAAGAGCGATGACAACATTGAAATATGCGATATGCGATTGTGCGATCTTGCGATGGCGCGACGATCGCACATCGCAATTTCAACAAAACTCTGGCAATGGGCGGAGGGTGATTGCTGTAAAATGCGATATTGCGATGTTGCGATGTTGTGATGGTGCAACCATCGCACATCGCAGATTTCCATATCAACAAGACACTTGCAGTCTCAAACTTCAAAACTGCGATCTGCGATTTGCGCTTTGGCGCTTAAGTGGTAGGGACCACTTGTCTGACCTCTTCATAAATACAAGGACTTCCGCCTGTTCGATCAATTTCATTCATTTTTTGTTGTTGAGGGCTTTTAAGCTCGACTTGACTGTTTTAATGAATTCTGCTCCTTCGTAGACTTGAACTACGGGAAATCTTGGCTCCTCTGTCAAAAATGACTTCGCCCATACTTCAAAATTAATTCCTTTGCTATACTTGGCTGCAGCCCATCAAAATTTAATTCTTCTCCATTCCTCTTTATTATACGGTGTTGCGCACTCAATCTCCTTTGCGCTGCTACTGCTGCTGCTGTACTTTGTTCTTTGTTCTTCTTGCCCAAGGCACGACATGTGACTTTAATAATTTCAACACTCCCCCTTAAAGTTAGCTGCTGGGTTGTCCATCATACCCAGGCATTTTCTTAAAAATTCAAATGTTTTCTGTGCCAATGGCTTTGTCAAAATATCTGCATATTGTTCCTCTATTTTACAATGCTGTAAAAAAATTTCTCCATTGTTCACCAATTCTCTGATAGAATGAAATTTTGTGTCTATGTGCTTTTTTCTTTTATGAAACATAGAATTCTTTGACAATGCAATAGCTGAGCTATTGTCACAATAAATCACAATTCCCTTTACCTATTCTTGGCACAAACTTCTCAACATCCTTCTCATCGAAATTGCTTGACACGCTGCTGCTGTAGTTGCCACATATTCTGCCTCTGCTGTAGATAATGCTACAATAGGCTGTTTCTTGGAAGCCCATGAAATGGCTCCTGAACCCATATGAAAAACATAACCAGAAGTTCTCTTCCGATCATCTACACTTCAAGCCCAATCACTGTCAGTGTAGCCAACTAATTCTGAATTTTCTGAAGCTGTATACAAAATACCAAATCCTTTTGTTCCTTTAACATACCTTAGAATTCTCTTTGCTGCTTGCCAATGTGCTTCTTTTGGCTTCTCCATAAATCTGGAAATTAAACTAACAGCATGCATAATATCCGGCCTAGTTGCAGTCAAATACATGAGGCTGCCAACTATGCTTTTATATAAACTTGGATCAAGATCCTTGCTGCTGTCATCTTTTCTCAACTTCAATCCCAT
Organism: Pinus albicaulis; assembly: GCA_034641835.2. Classification (NCBI taxonomy): domain Eukaryota; kingdom Viridiplantae; phylum Streptophyta; class Pinopsida; order Pinales; family Pinaceae; genus Pinus; species Pinus albicaulis. The sequence continues at coordinate 19,245 of JAXQQM020059584.1, read as the reverse complement.
TACTGTGGGAGTAATTGCAGCTTTGCACTCCTGCATATTAAATCTTTCTAAAACTTGATTCACATACTTTGCTTGAGAAATAAAAATCCCTTTCTCATTTTTCTCTACTTCTATTCCTAAGAAGTATCTCAACAAACCCATGTCAGTCATTTCAAATTCATCTTTCATGACTGTTTTAAAATTCTCAACAAGGTAATCATCATTACCTGTAAAAATTAAATCATCAACATATAAAACAACAATCAACATCTTACCATCCTTTTCTTTGATGTAGAGGGTGGGTTCTCCCTCACACTTTTCAAATCCATTTTCCAGTAGATAGGAGTCTATCCTACTATACCATGCTCTTGGAGCTTGCTTCAGTCCATAAAGCGCTTTCTTCAATTTGCAGACCTTATGCTCTTGGCCTTTCTTTTCATATCCGAGAGGTTGTTCCACATATACCTCTTCCATTAAAACTCCATTTAAAAATGCAGATTTTACATCCATTTGGTATACTTTCCATTTGTTTTGTGCTTCTATGGACAACACTGCTCTTACTGTCTCCATTCTTGCAACTGGTGCAAAAGTTTCTTCATAATCAATTCCATGCTTCTGCTTATATCCCTTGACAACAAGTCTGGCCTTGTGTCTCTCTATCTTTCCTTCAGCATTGCTTTTGGTTTTATAGACCCATTTAACTCCAATGACTTCTTTACCTTCTAGGAGATCAACCAACTCCCATGTTTTGTTCTTCTCTATGGCTTTAATTTCATCATCCATAGCTTCTATCCATTTTCTATCTTTAATAGCATCTTCAAAATGAATAGGATCATCAACTTGACAGTACAAAGAAAATAAGGAATTCATACCTTCGTTTGCTTCTCCTTGCTCATAAATTTCTCTAATAATTCTGAACCTTGTTCCGCTTTCACTTGGTGTATTTTTGCTTGATGAAGCACTCAATTCAGCTCCATGTGGTGTGCTTGGAGATGCACTCCCGCTTCTTCTCAAGGGTGTTCTCGTTGCTGCTTGAGGTGTCCCTTGCTGTCCTTGTGCTGGTGGAGGTTGTGAAATAGATGGGTTATTAATTTCAACCACATCTCCCTCATCTTCATCATGAGACAAACATCTTTTAACATTGACTGTTTTCTCTATGCTTCCATCCCATGCTTCCTCTTCAATGAATTGCACATCTCTGCTTATCACAAAATTCTTTGTGGATGGGTTATACAATCTGTATCCTTTGGAATCCTCACAATATCCAAGGAAAATGCACTTCTCCCCCTTACTATCCAACTTCTTTCTCAACTTGTCTGGAATGTGTACATATGCCACACATCCAAAAACTCTCATGTGGGTGACTCCCTGTTTTCTGCCACTCCACACTTCTTTTGGAACCTTGTTCATCACAGCTTTTGTGGGGCATCTATTTAAAATATACGCAGCACAGTTTGCTGCTTCTGCCCAATACTCATTCGGCAAATTCTTTTCCTTTAGCATACTTCTCACCATTTCCATTATGGTTCAATTCTTTCTTTCAGCAACTCCATTCTGTTGCGGTGTGTACCTTGTGGTAAACTGCTTGTGTATGCCATTCTCTCTGCAAAAACGCAGAAACTCCTTTGAGATATATTCTCCTCCTTTGTCAGTTCTGAGGACTTTAATGTACTGCCCACTTTGTTTCTCTACAAGAGCTTTAAAGTGGCAAAACTTCTGAAAAACTTCACTCTTATATTTCAGAAAATAAACCCACACTTTTCTTGTGAAATCATCTATGAATGTCAGCATGTAATTGCTGCCTGAAACTGATGCTGTCTGCATCGGCCCACATAAATCTGAGTGAATAATTTCTAAGGGTGCTTTTGCCCTTATGCTTTTCCCTGAAGGAAATTTTTCTCTGTGTTGCTTTCCCAAGATGCAGCCTTCACATAGGCTGTCAGGTTTTTCAATCAATGGTAAACCTCTTACCATTCCTTTTCTGTGCAACAGATTTAATCCTCCGAAATTGAGATGTCCAAATCTCAGATGCCATAACCAATTTACATCTTTTTCTTCCTTCTGGAAGGCTTCTTGTGTTACAGCTGCTATATTCTTTCCTTTTCCCTTCAAGTCAATGTTGAGCTTGAGTGGAAACATCCTATTGCTAGTCATTTGAATTTCAGCAATAATTTTCTTACTTGGAGGAATATCTTTTATGGTGCACACATCATCTTTAAAGATTACATTGTAACCTTTGTTTATGAGCTGCCCAACGCTCAAAAGATTACATTTCAGACCTGGAACATAATACACATCAGGGACAAATTTCTGCTCCCCATTCCTTGCTCGAATACTAACTTTGCCTTTTCCCTTGACAGATATTTTAGTATCAGTTCCTGTGGTCACTTCAGATTTTACTTCTTCATCTAGATTGGCAAACATTGCTTTGTTGCCAGTCATATGATTACTACATCCAGAATCTAAGAACCAAACATTATCTTCTCTATCTTGTGCTACATTACATGCTAATAGCACATTACTTGGGTTCTTTTCTTCTTTTGCTACATTAGCATTCTGCTTATTTTTCATGTCATTTTGCTTCTTTCTACATTCATTGGCATAGTGCCCATATTTCTTGCAATAATGACACTGGACATTGGATTTGTCATACCTTTGTCCATGAGCATGTTGGTGTTGATGTCCACCTTGCTGGCTGTTGCTTTGGCCGTGGCTCTGACTTTGACTGTTTCTCCTTCCATATGAATGTGAAGGGATGTTCCTTCCACCTTTGTTTTGGCTTCTGCCTCTTCCTCTTCCTTTGCTTGACCTCTTCCTCTTCCTGAAGGCATCTGGGTCTTGAAGGCATGTTCAAGAGATGAGTGTTCATCTCTGCTCAATCTCTGTTCATGAGTCATCAACGAGGCATGAAGTTCATCCACTGTGAACTGTGAGAGATCTTTGGTCTCTTCTATGGTGGTAACAATAACATCGAACTTTGAGGGTAAGCATCTCAAAAGTTTCTCCACGATTCTTATTTCTTCAAGAGTTTCTCCATGGGATCTTATCTGGTTTACAATCACAATCACATGTGTAAAAAATGTGTCTACACTGTCTGAATCTTTCATGCAAAGAGTTTCAAAATCTCTTCTCAACAACTGAAGTTTTGCTGTCTTAACTTTCTCCATACCTTGGTAGGCTACTTTCAGAGTTTCCCATGCCTCCTTGGATCTCTTAGCTACTGCTATCCTTGGAAACACACTCTCATTTATTGCTTGATACAAATAGATGAGGGCCTTAGCATCCTTCTTTCTATTGTTCTTCAGTAAATCCTTCTCTGCTTGAGTTAAGACATTAAACGCCTGCTCATCAACTGGTTCAACGAAACCATCTTCTACAAACTCCCATAAGTCTTGTGAAACAAACAGGGATTTCATGGTAATGGCCCAATAATCATAGTTCTTTCCATTAAATTGTGGAAGCTGAAAATCTCCAATGCTCATTCTAGTGCTTGGTCCAGCCATTGCTCTTAAACTGAACTCTGAATCTTAAACGAACTATCTTTCCTTTTCTCTGAAAGAACAAACTCTTTAAACAAAATAACAACTCTGTTATCTTTGAGAAATACCTGACCTTTTGACTTCTGTTGAGCTTTCACGCTGCTGGAGAAAACGCTGCAACAAGTCTTCTTCTTCTTCAGCTTCTTTGAAACATTCAAAGAGCCTGAACTAGCTCTGATACCATGTTGGAATATTGAGAATTCCAAACAAACAGTGGAGAGAACAAACTCTCCTCTACAACACAAGAAGTTTAAAACAGAAATTTTAATCGCAGACAGAGATGGCATGAAAATGCTTTCTATTTCAATAACAGAACTTAAAAAAAACTGTTACAAATTTTCTTCCTCAATGGAGGGATTCACAAAATAAACTCGACTGCTACAGACGCAGTGCTATACAACACAACTTTTCTCTCTCTGTCTCTCAAGAATGCACAAGCAGTGCTTTGTTTTTATTACTGTGGTTTTCTTGCCTGCGGGCTCTTCACACAGCGATACAACAACATTACATTACATTGGCTCTTGGGCCTTTTCTCCTTTTATATGGCGCGGCGGAAAAAAATACGTAAAACAACAATAAAAACAATTACAAAGGAAAATCTTTGCAAAACATAAAACTTTGATATTGGCGCGACGTACGAGTGGGGACCACATCGTAGTCAGCCATCGCAATTGACAGTATTGCGATATGCGATATGGCGGAATGGAAAAAGTGCGATTTGCGATATTTGCGATGTGCGATGGGATCGCATCACAAATATCTGTGATAACACATGGCGAAAACAAACAATGGAAATGCGTTATTGCGATATTGCGATGGTGCGACGGGCGCACATCGCAACTTTCAACATTTGCAATAACATATATATATGTGGCGGAACAACTTTGCGATATGCGATTGTGCGATCGTGCGATGGCACGACGATCGCACATTGCAACAAACTAACTTGCGATGGCGGAGAGCGATGACAACATTGAAATATGCGATATGCGATTGTGCGATCTTGTGATGGCGCGACGATCGCACATCGCAATTTCAACAAAAATCTGGCAATGGGCAGAGGGTGATTGTGGTAAAATGCGATATTGTGATGTTGCGATGTTGCGATGGCGCAACCATCGCACATCGCAGATTTCCATATCAACAAGACACTTGCGGTCTCAAACTTCAAAACTGCGATCTGCGATTTGCGCTTTGGTGCTTAAGTGGTAGGGAGCACTTGTCCGGCCTCTTCATAAATACAAGGACTTCCACATGTTCGATCAATTTCATTCATTTTTGGTTGTTGAGGGCTTTTAAGCCCGACTTGACTGTTTTAATGAATTCTGCTCCTCCGTAGACTTGAACTACGGGAAATCTTCGCTCCTCTGTCAAAAATGACTTCGCCCATACTTCAAAATTAATTACTTTGCTATACTTGGCTGCGGCCCATCAAAATTTAATTCTTCTCCATTCCTCTTTATTATACGGTGCTGTGCACTCAATCTCCTATGCGCTACTGCTGCTGCTGTACTTTGTTCTTTGTTTTTCATGCCCAAAGGCTGGCAGGTGACTTTAATATTTTCAACACCATGATCTTGCCTTCAATAATATGACCCCCCGAAACCGGTTTGTCTTGACCATGAGACAAGGATATGCCAGCTTGATAGAAATCAGCTAGATATGATGCCCATTCTGCTCCAAATAGTATGGGACCCCAATTTCCCATGCATGCAGCTAGTAAGTATTTGCCAATAGAGCTTGGGGGCCTCTCCCAATGCTTTCCAAGTTAGAAAAACCCCTCTAGTTTAGAGCATATATGACGAGGGATGAAAGAGAATGGTTTTCATCCATGCCTTTAATAACAATATGCCTTTAAAGACCAATTTGAACATACCGCTTATTCAGTTGTGAGAGTGGAAACCATGATGATCGAAAATTTGTAAGTGGTTGGTGGTGGAGCTGCAAGGCCATTACAAGAACGTGTGCTCCTAATTAACATAGTTATGTTTGAGTTCAACTCAAAACAAAATTAAAATATATTGAATCAGGCTACAACTTTGGCCAAATATTGGAAAATTTTCAAAAGTTTTTGAACTAGCCAATAAAGTTGGAACAATATAGAGAAGATCAACTTGCTCTACTGCACAAGCGATGCAAATTCATAGATCAAGAACTAGGCAAAAATTTCACTTCCTCCTTGAGATGGATTTGTTGGCTCATTTTCTAGGTGGAAAGGTGATATGGGGACTGGCCTTGATCACCTGGACCACTTAGAAGAACTTGCAAATGGATAACCTGTGACGATCAAAATTTGTACATATCCCATGAAAGTGAGAAGATGGGTGCTTAATAAGCGTGGAGTTATGCTTGAGCCTTGAACTTTGGCAGCTCAAATTTTAAAAAATAATATTATATATGACAACACCCATTTTCTTCTTTTGTTGTGTGATGAACAAGAAAGTGCAAAACATTAATAAATTTTGTTGGTTGAGAAAGAAGGCTTGATGGAACATAGACATAGGCTACCACAATAGAAACAATTTTGTTGTGTCTGTGAATTTACCACTGCAATGGTGATACAAATAGTGTTTACCACTATTCCTACTTGGTAATTTAAACTAAATTATCACTTACAAGAAATTAAAAAGGGTGGTATGTAATGATAATTGATAATATTGACAATATTTTGTGTTAAAATCAATGAACTAGACCATTTATGGTTTACCTTCTATGAGATGCCACAAAACCTTGCAGCCTGACAAGAGGTTCGCTAAAAATGTTTCCAAATTTTTTACGATGGAGTCAAACTATGAGCTAATAATCATGAAAATATATATATTGGGAAAATTATTGTTTCAAAAATTATTTGCATAAGATGTTCACTGTAGTTAAAAAAGTTTAAGTACAACCAATAAACACAGTAATAGAAAACTTATGATTTCTCATTACATCCCTTCCAGCATGGGAACATAATTTCAAGTAGATAATTCTTTTCGGCTTAATCACATTCTTAGGATTTTCTCGACGTTTCGAACCAACTAATGTGGCATTAGTTGGTTCGAAATGTCGAGAAAATCCTAACAATGTGATTCATCCAAAAATACATTTATCTATTTTATGGATCACAAAAGTCTCAAGTCTAACATAATTTCAATTTTCTGAGGAAATAATCTAGAAGTACAACCTTGGTTAGTGTCAACAACTTTGATGACTGATAATACTCCATTTCTGAAAACAAACTAGATATGATATAAAGTAAAAGTACCATAAATTATGAAATGGAACACAATAGTATATTTTCTGATGGTAAGCTACTGGAAAGACTAATAACATATGTTTTCAACAAGTGAGACTGTATTAAATAAAATTTGTACAATGGTAACACCAAGTGTTTCTAATAGAAACACAACATACTTCTGACATGTTTTTTCATATGTCATTTTCTATACTTGTAAACAAGTTTAACTGTATTATGATTTAGTACATATTTTCACATAGATTTATTAGTAGTTTATGCAAATTTTATTGCGCAGATGCCTGTAAGAGATCGGTGTTGAAATATGTTATTGAATTTAGAGTTGGATGTCTTCTGAAACAAAGGTCCTTAACTAAAGAAAATAAGGCAAACAAAGAAGGAAATAGATCATTTCAAGCTGGATAATATGAGGAAACATTAGCACACTATGCAAGTGCACTGGAAATTTCCCTAGAGGATCCCAACCCCAACGAAGTCTGTTAAATGTGTTTTTCTAATCATGTTATTTTATGCTACAAACTGGTATGTTGTGTTGATAGAACATATTGTTATCTTTCTCCTTTTATAAAAAATGTTTATTTTCATACCAAAGAAATAGAGAGTGTTGTTATTTGAGACCTCATTTAGTGCCACTGAGATATTTGTTAGAGCAACTAGCGCCTATACAAATACAGTTAAGCATATTCATCTTAATAAGACATGGGTCTTTTTTTATTCATATGCATTGTTCTTTAATGATGCAATTTGATGTATTAATCTCTTGTTGGTGGTGTGCCATAGTTTCAAGCCTAGGTAGAGCTTGTAATTTGTTGTTATGTTGGTACCATGTTTGGGGGTTTTCATGGGAGAGAAATATATTTTTTCATGGTAAAAAATTGTAATGGAGTGCACCCCTTTTGGCACATGTGTTGAAGTGTGTTACCACTCAAACCAAACTGGAACCTAAAAGGGGTTCCTAAGAGGGAAACTATTAGGTTAAGGGCAACGATGGATACATAGCCCATTGTCACCACAACTAAGGCTCCCTGCTCTTTATGGAATTTCACCAATAGGAGGAGACCTGATGTTTTATGAAGCCACTTATAGAGGATATATGAAAAAAATATGACAAGTGACCCCTCAGACCATTTCCCTAGGATAGGATGAAGAATGGAACTTGCTTGCTTTTTAAGCAAGGGACTTGATTTTCTAGGGAGAGGGGATGAATATCGAGAGGGTTGGGGGAGAATAATATGAATTTTAGAGGATTTTCCCAATCCCTAAAATCCCTTGGGTACTTGGATCCCTGATTATTCCTTGATAAATAGTATTTGGCGAAAAAAGGGACTGCACAAGGCTAAGTGGACCCAACCCAAGTTAGGGGTTGGATTTTGGCAACCAACGATATTATTAACTTAGCCACCATGAGGGGAAAATATAAAACAAGAATTTTCACCAAAATATGTCAAATTGATCCTATTAGGTACTAGCCTTGGCAACACGAGGGGAAAAATTGATCATAAAGCGAGGGCTTGGGATATCCCGAGATTCCACTGTTGGATTTCCTTCAAATTATGAGGATACCTAGGGGACCCACCAATATATTAGAAATTAGGATATCAGAGTTTTTCTATGGTCAGTTTCCTGAGAAGTTGATGCCCCATAGGGCCTAATTAGGCTAGACCTAGGAAAGGGAGGAAAAAGATGAAAAATGGGGTTGAAATGATCACCCTTTAATGGTCCAGTGCCTAATTCCTCTTGGGGATATGGAATAAAGGAGAATTATGAATACGGGTTTTGTTTCTTTCTCAAGGAGGCTCAAAAAGTCAATTTCGTCCAGTGTTAAAGGCAAGATAAGAAAAGTGACTTTAAATAATTTATACTTCATTAAAAATGGTGAAGGATTATTGAGATAACACTATCTCTAGGAAATTTCATTCATATGATATGGCTCATACATAGAAATAAGGTAAATAGACACATAATCCCACATTAAACACATGCAAAAATTAGACCTAATAATACCAAGGCTCTAATGTATGAAACAAAATGAAAAAGAGCATTAAAATTTCACTTGCATGTTAGAGAATATATCCAACTAGCATCACATTTGCAATATAAGAATCTCCGGGATATAAAAGAACAAAATCCATACATCAAAATTCATCCATCATCCAAAAATATTCACCAAGGAAAAAATGTGAAGATCTATAATGAGAGAGAGATCCCAATCTAAGTCATGATACAAATGAATCCATACAACTCCTATGTATACAACAATTACTAGTTTGAAATACATAATGGGCCTAGATTAGCCACCATAAATAAAATAATGTGCAAATTAACTAAGTTATGGTGACAAGCCCACCAAACTAGCTCATAAATGAAATAATAAGCCTTTCAGGAGGTCAATTAATAATATATGCATGCTGTACAACCCTCTAAGAGGCCTGATGAGATCCATAAGTGCCACAATGATGAATAAAATCATAAAAAGTGATGGATAAGGGAATGACCCCTTGTTCTCTAAACAATAAACCTGCGGTGCTTGTAGTGGGTGTGGGGACACATCAATGACCTCATGGGTCTCCATATCAGTCAAAGATTCCTGTAGACTAAGGGCTCAGATGATGTAATAAATGTTTTCGTGTCATCATAGAAGTCCCGGGACACCTTCCAAGTGTGCGGTGCACCTGTGTGGAAAGCTAGGCATAATGTACTAAATGCATCTTCCTTGTCCCAAAGGTGGATCTCTAGGAATCTATGAATATCTTTGGGGATCCATGGAGTGTTTTCTACTACCGTGGAGGCCCATGAATCTATACACACACCCTGTATGTGTCAATATATCCCTTTGGAAGTTTATTACCTCATATAGGGAGACCAAACCCAAATGAACGCCATCTGCAATCATGCATAAGATCCAATGCGACCCCTATAATTCCATTACAACAACTCATTAAAGTAATTGTGTAAAAGAGTTTACAAACCATGGAAAATAAGTTCACACTTCATAATGGAATGCCGTTCCAAAGTGGGGTTTAGTATCTGCTAATGTATCCAAGCTCCAAAGGGGTTTAGCCAGGTAACTTATTAGGTGGTTTCTACCTTTAGAAGGGATAATATGTCCAAGGTACATCCCTCAAATGGTGGTGGTATGCGATAAATATGTGAAATAGAATAGGGAGTGAGAGGGGAAATCTTGGGCCGCAGATCGGGGCACAAGGGTAGCTAGAGAAATGGAAGCCCACACTTGGGTATATAATGTGTAAGAGGGACGAATCATGGCACATGATGTTCCCTGGCATTCATTTTTCAACCCTTATTTATATTACTTTTTAATTTTATGATTTTTCTTTGATTAACTACTCGGGGATCAAAGGACAAGTGCACGATGTGTAAGATATAACAATGATTACCCATTTTTTGGTGGGGTAGTTCATTGCCCTCCAGGGGTTGGGAAAATCACGGGTTCCTGAATGATAAAAGAGGCTCATCTAGGGCCTATGGACTAGGGTGATTGCCATGCGTATGGGGTAGATCTCATGTATTGGCTTTTGCCGACGTGCTAATTATGTTTTTCCTTACCATATTTTTCATATTGTGGTACATTTTCCTAGTGGATGTGGTCATCTATGCTTTTATTTTTCTTTTTAGTTGCTTCAACCTCTAAGGCATTGTTCCAAGATCAACCCAAGGTGGGGCAAGGGAATGGGGAGGCTAACCTTATGTGGATACAAAGAGGAAATGTTGACCTAGGTGGAAGGGATGATGAATGGGGGTATGGTGAATGGAAGGGGAGTATTATATGTGGATAAGAGAGCAGGACTATGCAACCAAAGTTTGAGTTTCCCAAGTAGTACCACCCTAAAACCAAATGGTAAGTAAAGGAGATCCCATGATACTAAAATCAAAGGGTAAAATCCAAAAGAGATCAAGGGGGATAGAAGCACAAACTAAGCCCATTCTTTCCACTGAATCCCTGGATCAATCCATGCCTCTGAGTGCCTATGATAAATAAACCCAATACTCAATTACCAAATGACAGGACATAGCTTTAGGTTTGGGAGGCCCACCTTCAAACATACAATCAATACATATACGTAAGGGACCAGATGGCTTACTCACGTGGCAAAGAAATGGCACAATGAGCTAGTTGAGGGCTACAATGGGATGATGGCTACCAATTGTGGTCCATCATGGAGAAAAACATCTACTAGTGATATCACCCACAAAGTGGTGGGTAATAAGGTGGATCAAATTATTTTATTATTATTTTCTCAAGTGGAGGGACCATCCCCTTAGTCTTGTAGTTTGTTTGTCTACATGTGGATTTATGTCACAGTGGATGCTATTTTTTGTGTTCATACATGGGAAGTTTTGGTGGGAGGCAGTGAATAGGGCACCCTTAGAGGTCATATTTGATATTTGATCAACCCCTTTTGAATTCCTTCTTATTTTTCACATGTGTGAGTAGGTTGGCATGCTTCCGTAGGGTGGGCTCATGCAAATTTTGTTGATCGTTCAATATTTTATTTTTGTTCACTCCTTTGCACATTCCATAGCCTTAGCAATCCTACTTAGGGATACCCCCCTTGTTCTAGAAGGTCCAACCTAAAGAGAGATGACAAGCTATTGAGGTGACAATGTGTAGATTTTCTGAGTTACATAAAGCTGACACCTTGGTGCTTGGGACTTTACACTTTTGTGGGTGTTATTTTATGTTGTAATGGATCAAATTGATTCATGGATTTACATAAGTATAAGAAAAATGAAGATTTTTTTTTCTCGCAACGCTACATAAGGGGATGAAACAGTTAATAGTAAAGAATACAAGCCCTCATCATTTATCTGCCCAATTTTTTTAAGAATAACAAGGAAACATCCCTAAAAACTGAAGTTTTTTTCTCATAAATTCCAAACACAATTATAAATCAATATCTAATAAGAGAGAGCCCCCGTTGAATTCCTATTCATTGAAGTCATCTTCTATACTTGGCATAAAAAAATAAACTTTTATTACAGATTAAAAATTTGCATCTGAAATCCTCTAAGTATTACTGACTAAAAATTTTCATATGGCTCAACCTAGACACAAACAAACTTCAAAAAAATATTTCCTCTAAATATTATATAGCTAATGAAATCATCAATGGACTTGACACTACTTCAAAGGATTTTTTTCACAATGAAAAACCTCTTCTCCAGTAAATTCAATGGTTCTTTATTTAGATTTTGAAACTGAAGGAACTAAAACATAGATGAAAATATAGAACACTATCTAGACTTTGAAGCATGTAGGTGTTTAACTACATGTTGAGTTCTTGCGCACACTATTTGGAGTAGTTAATAACCATAGGCACTTACAAACCTATAAAATCAACCCAAAAGTTGCTCAATTCAAGGATAGTAAATGGAAAATGGAAACTTAGAAGTTAGAAGTGACATATTTTGATTATAAAACATTACATATCTTTTGAATTTATTGTTTCAAATCTCAATAGCGATAGGTATTTGCAGGTGAACTTTCTCCCCAAACCTTAGTCAATTCCTCATGCATAATGCAGAACACGCAAAAGGAAACTCAAGTGTCAAGCATGCTAATTCTTTTATACTAATTCTTATTACATATATATCTTATATAGATTAATGCCTTTGCGAAGTCATGCCAAAAACTACAATTTTCAATCAATTTGATGACACATAGTTGCCAAAGTTTTGTGATTTTTGACCTATAAACATCATTTTCTTTGATTGCAACAATATGAAATTTGGGTGAAAATGTGAAGTTGGGTTACACTTTTTGCCCTTTTTTGAGAAAAAATATCATTTTTAGAAGTTCTTCAACTTTCTGCATACCAAAACAATTTTTCTGTTGAAAACTTCATTTTACAACAAAAAAAAAACTTGTTAGAAATTTTATTAGCTTTCTATTACTTATTTTTTGGAATTTTTTTATTCACATTTGATATGTCAACTTAGCAATTCTTTGAGTGTGTGTTATTTAACAATCAAGGGATTCATAAAAATTCATGTTGTTCAACACTAGTGTATTCTATGTTAACTTGGTGTTTTTGTTTTAAATTTTAATAGGGTGAATTTTTTATATAAAACCCATTTTCTATAGTTTAATAAAGTTAGCCCAATAATTATTTTAAAAATAATTAATTATTAAATATTAGCCCACCAAAAAAAAGGCGCATACAACTGAAAAAATGAAATTCGCCCCCAATTTTCTTTGGTTGGAGCAGATTTCCATGGCATTCGCCTGGATTTACAAGGTCGGAGGGAGGGGTTAGAGTGATTCGCCCCATTTTTTCACTGGTTCACCGGAATTTAGGAGAGGTGGCTGGGGCTTTGTGCACAGGCTCGCCGATCTTCTTGCTAGCTAAGCGAGGGACTTGACCGACCCTCTCTGGTCCGTTAGGGCCCTCCCATAGTTCGAATTCGTTTTTGACCTATGATTTTATTTGATCTTTTCACTGTTCAGAAAATGGAAAAATCAATGATGACGCATGAGCGGCGGGGTGGTTGGATTCACCAAGGGATAGGCGCCTTGGGCTCAGATGTGGTGGATCTACTCAGTTGCACGCATTGACGAGGGCCACTGGTTCCACGGTAGCTGGATTTAGAGTTTCAAGGTCCAAGATAGCCCATTTCCCCGGTGCCATGGAGCTAAACCCACGGGCGAGGAGGAGTTTGGGCAGTGTTGTTTGCCCTTGGGTTGCAACCGTAATTATATTTTAGAACATACCTGCATCCCCTGTTCTGTTTGAATTTTGAAGCATTAATCTTCATTTGTTCTCTACATGCGGGTGCAGAACGCTGTAGCATTCCAAGTTTATGCCATTTTATCTCGTGCTTTTGATGGTAACTACAAGAAGAATGAGCCACCATCATATAAAAGTGTAGCACTGGCAGGTATAGGAGCAGGGACTATACAAACTGCAATTCTTACACCAGTGGAGCTGGTCAAGATTCGCTTACAAGTTAACACAGCTCGAAAGCCTACTTCAAGCTCTGATAAGATTGGTCCAATTAAGGAGGCAAAGGGCATAATAGAAAGAGAAGGTTTGAAAGGCCTTTATAGAGGACTTGGTATTACTGTACTTCGCGATGCTCCTGCTCATGGTGTCTACTTCTGGACATATGAATATAGTAGAGAATGGCTTCACCCAGGTTGTCGGAAAGGTGCAGAGGAAAGTCTATTAACAATGCTCACAGCAGGCGGTTGTGCAGGAGTGGCAAGTTGGGTAGTTTGCTATCCATTGGATGTGGTTAAATCCAGACTTCAAGGACAAGGAGATGCATCTCCCAAGTACAGTGGCATTGTTGACTGCTTCAAAAAGAGTGTACAAGAAGAAGGACTTGCAGTCCTCTGGCGAGGTCTTGGAACATCTGTGTCACGTGCTTTTCTGGTAAATGGAGCTATATTTTCAGCATATGAACTCGCATTATGTTGTTTATTCCCAGAGACACTGGATCAGGTGCTTAATACTGTTGGTTAGTTCTATGAGGGACATAAATACTAAATTTCAAATGATCTTCACGGGGAAGAATGATAATTAGTGTATGGAATATAGTGTATTCGTTACCTGTGTGACCATCCTTTGAGTTAGTAATGTAAATTCTTGTACTTTCATATTGTTTAAGAATGAAATATCTAATGCATTTTCCAAAAAGGAAACAAAAACAATATATTTTCAGATGGGGGATCTTATAGAAGCTTCAGACGTGGTCCTCGAATTCTTCAAGGAGGGAGTTCCATTTCCATTTTCATAAGTCGGGTATCAACTGAAAGATTAGTGTTCAAAGGTCATCTATGACTTTATTCATCATATAAAGGTTGTGAATTTTCCATAAAGGCCTGATATGTAATTTTTTTTAATTTTATATTCTCTGAAGATTAACATTGCTTGTTCTTAATTTATGGTCTTTTTGATTTAGCCTCTTTTGGTTTTGCAATGCTCAAATTTACCATCTAAAGAGCTCCTATACTGGAAGACCCTACCTTACAAGATTTCCCAGAACATGAACACACTCTGCAATTTTTTTCAAAATCCAAATCTGCACTGTGAACAATCAAAACCAATGCATAGAACAGAAAAATGAATTTTTTATTTTACAAGCCTTAGAAATTGGGGCTACTCTTAATTCTGTTAGAAAAGTCTTTATTCCAAATTCTAACTGAAATTACAAATAAGTTTTGCCAAAGTGAGATACAATTGTAGCTTGGGATTGTATTGTGGAGTAAAGAACATATACAGGGAATGAAATTGGTGTGCTTGACGAAAGAAAACTGGAATTCTGGCTGGAGTTATTTGCAAAGAAATGGGGTGGGAGTAGATTGTTAGGGAGGGTGGGTGTTATTGCAGGTCACTCACTTGATACTGTCAAGATTTATTTGCAGCAGCCTATGGTGAAGGCATGACCAACCTTAGTTCTTATATCTGACAGAAGAGGAGGCCCGTGGACTCTTTTTAGGGGCATGTAATGTCCTTTGACCACTTTTTCCCTGTAGGTAACTTGCTCTTCCCTGTACCTGAATCACTTGTTGGTTCTTTTCTTAATGGGATTTTCTATATTTATTTCTCTTTTTATCTGTCTCTGCTCTGAGATTAGTTTTGGGTCTGTAGATTAAAAGAAAATAAAAGCATGCAATTTGTGATTTTTGGGTTATATTCGAGTCAGTTGCATTCTGAACTGCATAGGAAAATTTGCATAGAGGTAATGCTTATTCATAATTTTAGTACATTATAGATGATCACTCTATAAGAGAATCGTGCAACATGGGCTTATAATTTAATCTGAAACTTGACATTGATTGGCAGGTTGCCTGAGTGATAATTGGAAAAATTCAAATTATTAATTGAAAATTTGAGAACATCCCTCTGAAATTCATGTATTGCTTAAGTTCAAAATTTTGGTGGATCCATAGGCTGTTCTGTGCCACAAAATTAGTGATAGTAGGTCAGATGAATCATTTCCCCCCAAAACACACGTAGGTGAGTTTCCTAATACATGCTATATATTTATCTAGATTAAGTTGAACTTGGTTACATTTTATATTTGGTACAAAAACTGAACATATGTAATAATGACACATATTTTTCAGTTATGTGTTTGAGAGCTGTCACAATACCAATTCATGAGAAATGGCAAATAAAACTTTCTTTCATCTTCATAACTATCTTCCAATTTACCTTCCTTGATGTTTGTTTTCACCTTCTTTCGGCCTTGATGTTTAAATTTCTGTCTTTTGCTCCCTTTGAAGGTAAAGTGACCTTTCCCTTTATTTTATAATTGCTATTGAATTTTCCTTCCTCTGAAATTGCAAAGACTCCAAGACCCTAAGGATTCATTTGCTTGGTTTCGACCTTATTGTTTTTGGACAACGAATTTACTGAAGTTGTTTCAAGGTTATTATTGCTTACTTGGTCCTTTACTAACAAAGAAGTGCTACCCCATGTTTCAACCTCCTCTGGCTCATCCTTTTTTCTGTGTGTTTCTCTCATTGTTTTTATCTCTAGATGAGTTGCTGCCTCCCCTTTGCTTAGGCTGGCTGTGGTTTTCAACCTCTTCCTTTTTCTTAGATGTTGTAGGCTATATGTTGCATGGTTTGGTTTTCCTATGTGGACAGTTCAAGGTTCGTTGTCCTATCCTCAACCATGGGAAGAGTCTAAACAATTTAATTGTAGAGTGCTTCAAATTTGTTGGAGAATGATACATAAGAATAACTCTCTCACACTTGATTATTATGAGATTAAGGACAATGTTTTAGAAAAGACTCAAGAAGTTCTTTAAGCATGACAAAATTGTTGAATGCATGATACTTTATCCCCTCAATTTTATATGATATCTACAATTGTTGTCCTTTCTCGAAGTGTATATTTGCAGTAGGAAGATTTTGGGCTGTTAGCCTTTTTTCTGCTTGGGATGGGTGGAAGCTCATCTGAGTAGATGAATGCAAAAACATTATTTTTGTAATTTGGATCAATAGATAATCCTCTTAAAAATATAAAAGAAGATACAGTTTGTGAGACAACACTATCATGATAAGGGATTGATAAACATTGCATGACTCATGTTGGTTCTTCCACTTTTCTAGAAGGGTACTAAGATTGGGTTTTGCATTCAAAGGGATTCCCAATAAATTTCTCAAGAATGAAAAACCTAATGAATTGTGCATTTCTCTTCATTCATTAAATGGACAGAGCACTAGAATTAACCCAACAAATATCAATACTAATCCACACACTGACACTGATTATTAAAGTAGAATGTGTGACAACAGAAGCCCAACTGTAGAAAGCCAACATCTATTTTGACATTAAGACATTTTGTTTTGGCCTTTTCTCATCAATATTTTGTAATGATAAAATAAATTATATACCATGTAATGCCTTAATTTTCTCTATTTTATTATGCATAGTATTAAAGTCTGAGCCAATACTGGGAAGGATGGAGGATTTGAAACAAATCTCTTGTTCCAGAATGGCCTGTGAAACTATAAACCGATCTAGTATATTGGAAACTTAGTGCTTTCCTCCTCTACGATTATTCCAATTATAAATCCCATTGACAGGAATAAATCTGCCTGTCAAAATCTTAGTAGAACTGTGCTAGCAGTTTGACTTAGCCCAGATTGGAGCATCTCTGGCATATGATACCTGACATGACCACTGTCAACTCTCATGTCAGAACCCTCATTAACAATGGTACTGGGTTTGACATCTGACAATAGATATCTGACTTTCCATTAATGGACACATTGGAAGTGACAACTACCAACAGATGACACCAATTGTCAATAGTAGGATCCATAGTCATACCCATTTCAGGATCTAAAATCTTTCTAGCAAGACAAAATGTAGTTGTTATAGATGCACAAGCAACTGATAGTGGGCATAACTGAATGTAACTGATTGCTTCTATATAAATTACTGTTCTAATTTCTTCTTGGCTCTCGGCAATTTGTACTCTCTTGTATACTTGGCAAACAAATTCAACAAATTCTTAATGTCTTCCCCTCTCATTGCACAATACTTGGTCTCCCTTCCCTTATGAGGGATAAGAGTGACTCCACTCATAGTTTCACTTGCTTATTTTCATTGTAACTTAATAATGAAATATTGATGTATAGTTTAGGTAGCACATGCCACATACTGATTTTATCATGTTATACTATTGACTGATTGTGTTTTCCATTGTATTTTTTCTTCACAAACTGACGCACCCAATAACCAGGAAGTTTTTATGAGGGTTCTTGGTTGTGCCTAATGTCTACTTGTGGACACGTAGATTAAGTGAGGTTGTTGTTACCAAGAACCAAATGTTAGGAGAGTATTAACGTGGAACCAACTCCCCAATTCCTATCATGGGATTTGCCGCAGTAGCACTATGACTTGCAAGTATTATAGACATTACATAGATGGCAAGTTCCTGACCACAACCCACTTCTTTCTCTGGTTTTCATGGCTAGAACCAGTCCAAATATTTGCAGCAAATAGCCTTAAATTCAAGTAAGTCTTGCACCCTAAATCTTGCATAGCAAATTTTCTGAGGTGCAAGAAACAAAGAGGACGACAATGTTAGGGATGTAGGAGATAAAAGAAAATGAAGAATAATACGGTTAGGTCATCAGTCTAACTGCTTAAGTACAATGTCATGACATATTATCTGTAATGTTTATAGTAAAAATGTAGAAAATTCCTTTGAAAACTTTCAGAATTTTAAGAGTTCTGCTTTTGTATTCTCATTTTCAAAGTTTTGAGTTGTAAACGCTGAATTAATTCAGAGGAAATCAGAGTTCTGAGGCAACTAAATATGCTTCTATTCTCAAAAGATCTTCCAGAATAAGTTCTTCGATATTGTCTTCTAAGCCTTAGTCTTAGTCTAATATTGGTGAATAACTTCACAAAGAGTTGCACTTTCATAATAAACACAATCTAGTTCATAATTTGTTTATATGTGAAAAATAAATTGTATTAAGCAATTACAAATGGATATTGTGGATTTTAATATACACTAGGCCGTTTAAATGTCAAGTTGTGAGGCTATGCTTTGAGGACTTTACAAGCCCAACATGTGCAATGAATAATCTAAGTCCATACGACTGTGTCGAATAATCCAGAGAATTAAAAGCTTGCAAACATAGAATTCAAGATATGAAAGAATATATGTGAGTTTTGCAGTGCTTAACTAACAAATTCCTTCAACCAAGGGACGTATCTCATCATCTACTCCATTAAAATTTTTATTGAAATATATCCAAATGATTCATGCTTCATACCTCGAAAGATTTAAAATAATTACAACATGGTTCCTTCTGATTTTTACCAAGAAGTCAAAACATTTCCAAGCCAAAATGATCTCAGTTTATAATTTTGGATTTGAAGTACTGGAGACAGCAAAAAATATGGATTATGAGCATGAAAAACTGAAGTCCTGACACCAAAGAGAATTTGGATTGGAAGTATTGGAGTCAGCAAAAAGGATGGATCATGAACA